>JAODLD010000124.1:97487-135663 GCA_026781065.1 Mormyrops boulengeri
CCCCCCCCCCCCCCCCCCCCCCCCCCCCCCCCCCCCCCCCCCCCCCCCCCCCCCCCCCCCCCCCCGCCCCCCCCGAGCAGAAGCAACATACTCAGCCTTGCCTTTATTTATAATTAACTGTAATAGTTATATTATTCCAAACCACATGGTGGCGCTGTAACAAATGGCCTTTATAAGACTAAAGCACAAGGGCACCGTGTGGAAACCATCTGTAATCCCGCCATATTAAATTAATTGCGAGATTAAATAAACTGCTCGATTTGCCAGGCTCTTCCAAAGCTGCCTCTCGCATGAGTGCCCACCATTATTCACTCTGAAAAAGGACCATTAATGGCCCCTAAGAAGGTCTCACTGTTTATTTTTAACTGACAGCTCTTAATGACAGGGGGGCGGGCAGTTTCGCACGTGCCGCCAACATGAGGAGCCGACTTACCTTGGGTTGGGTAACGAGATAGCGACAGAGCTCCCCAATATACTGAAACACAGTCACATGGTACTGCTGACAGTCCTTCCAAAACTGGCTTGCAGAGAACTTCTTTTTCAAAACACATGTGGCTCCTGAGGCAAAAACAAGGTTCTGGAATGAAATGGGGCAAATTCTGTTTGCCTGGGCAAAAAACAAAGACTAGATTTATTGGTGTTTGAAAACTGCTGGCAACTGATGTACAGTATATGTATGAGTCATGGGCATCCCTTTTCTTTTGGGTGGTGTGTAGCTCGTGAGTTACGACTCTGTGCCTGTGAGTAGAAGGTCGCCGTTACAAATCCCATGTTCAGCAGAGGGATTTCACACTGGGTAGGCCCGACCATGAGGGAGAGAAAGGGGAAGACCGTCAGGGGCTCGTGAGCGTAGATAATGGTAACTTTGGTCCGGAGAAGAAAGGTGGCCCATTTGGTAGAACTTTTCAAGGGCCCATCCATATTGTTGTGCTGCCCAGCTGTAGGGCCCTTCAGCAAGGCCCTTAACCCCAAATGCTCCAGAAGCTGGCAGACCCTGCCTTCTCAATTCTATGTTACTTTGGATAAAGGTGTCTGTTAAGTAAATCCCTCTCCTAGGTGTGCTGTTGTTAGAGGCTCTACATCACCAGGATCATTATCAGGGACCCTAATTTGGATGAAAACAACACGAGCGGTGGGACGTGAGCTACTCGCACGACCGGCGTCTGTTTGGCGCCCCCTACCCAGTTCAATGCAGCCGCCGATTCCCAGCAGAGAGGCCGACATGTGGTACAGCGGGAGAGCAATGTACACATTGTCGCTGGCGACAGCCCCGCATATCTTCAGAAAGCACTGGCACATGACAGCTTTGAGGTGCCCAACACGGACTGCCTTGGGCAGGCCTGAAAGGAAGCGCAGGTATTTCAGGGTAAACAGAAGCCATCAGCATTTCTGTCCACAGTGTTAATTAGGGTTGCAAAATTCTGGGAATTTTCCTGTTAATTCCCATATATTACTATTGGAATATTTCAGTTTACAACTTGGAATATCTCCAAAATTCCACAGCTCAACTTTCCATGGTCTGGAAAGTTTCTGGAAAGTTTCCAGAAATGTTCCACCCCTTTGCAACCCTACTGTTCATACACAGTGGAGATACATGACACTCCAGTTATTGCAGTGCTTTTGATTTCCACCAATCACTGTATGTTCTGTACAACACATCTACCACCTTGTAACACATATCTACCACAGCTATTGTTCGCATTGTGGCATTTAAGTGGACACAGATGCGAGGCGCAAGTCCTGAAAATGGACACCAATTACCATGGGTAATTTTTACACCCTAGATACAGTGCAAAACAAATTCCATCCAGTGCTGATTGTTAAAGCCTGATTCCATCCTTAGACATCAAACACAGGGTAAGAGAAGTAGGCAGTGGAGGGTCACTTACATGGTTGCCAACAACTGAAAATTTATGGAACGTCGTATAATGTATTAAGTTTACCCTATCTGTAAATCCGTAAAAAAAAAAATACTGTCTGTAAAAACCCACAAAAACATTATAAGACTTTGTGCTTATCTGAATACCAAGAAAGTTATATTATGGCACATAAAATGTAGTTTAGACCGCTGAATATGTGCAGCACCTGCTAACCGTGAGCATTCCCTCTTTTCATTACGTGAAGTGTATTCTATTGGGAGTGCGTAATAAAAAAATGGTAACACTTTACTTGAGGGGGCACAAATAATGTAGTATTGCGATTACTTATGTATTAATTTATCACAAACTAAGTCCTAGTTGCATACTCATGTTATGTTCTTTCCTCGTTAATGAATCATGACACGTTTTATCTCAAGCAATTACTATATTTGTTACTATCTCTGCTAATTCTGTGAGCCTTCGCGAACTACTGAGTTAACTAGCAAAAGAACTACTGAAGGAACAAGTAAAGAATAAGAAATACTGATCTCATGTTCATTCATCATTAATGAATTGTGACACATCTTTTATCTCAAGCAGTTACTATATTTGTTACAATATCTGTTAATTATTTAAACCTTTGTCACCTACTGAAGGAACTACTTGAATCTTGAATCTTGAACTAGTGCAGGAACTACTAAGTAACTGCTGAAGGAACAAGTAATGAATAACACAAGTGAAATACTGAGCTCATATTTGTTCATCATTAATGAATCATGACACATGAAACATGTGAAGTAGCTATTTTTGTTTGTGATTTGTTCTTCGGTAGTAACTGAGTTGCTACTAAGTATTTGTATCAAGTAAAGTGTTACCAAAAAAAACACAGGAGTGAAGTGGAGAAAATGGAGTCGGGCCATCCTCCAGTACAGGTTAGACATTGCTTATTTCAGGCAGCTTGGACGAAGGACACTGAGTTTATGGTGGATACGTATGGATAAAGATATCGGTAAGAATGCATTCTGCTCATGGTGCAAATAATCATTTTCTATTGCATCCCCTAGCAATGATGCACACAGCCACACCAGGAGCATGAAGCATAATGCAATCGCAAAGGCAAGAACACGGCAGTCAGGAATAGCTAGTTTTCTTGCTAGTGAATGCCCTACAAACAGTGACAGTTTGAATCATAAGGTAGCAGAAAGAGAACTCGAATTAATAACTGTGAAGACAATCATTAAAGATAACGAGAGCTTCCACTGCAATGAAAAAAAAAAGATAAAAAGCAATTGTGAATATGTATGACCATGGCAAGGAAGCAGCTCTGCACTGTAGGGTGAGTATTTTAAACATTTTAAAGTTAATAATAGAGTGTCAGCAAAAAAATATGGCTTGTCAGTAAAATGACATGTTTGACATTGCCAGCTCTGGTCACTTATAACCCCCTAACCCTGAATTTCAGTCTGTTTTTTTTAATGACCAGAGATTAGCAAAATAGTGTTTCATTGCACTGAATGTTTAATGACAATAAAGTTTAATTTCATTCATTCAAAAAAAAGGTATAAGCGGACTTTTGCAGGTGGAAATATTATACTGGCCAGATAACTCTGAGCAAATTTAAAGCCACAGTTTGGACTGAATGGTCCCTTGCAGCAGATCACAGCATCTACCTAAAACCCACCCAGGAAAAGCAGAAACTGTATACCTGTAGTTCCTGAGGTAAAGATGAACAGGAAGCTGGACATGATGTCAGCGGGAGGAAACCCCTTTACGGGAAGTGGCTCGCCTGAAGCACATTCCAGCTTGTCCAGCAAAGTGTTCACGCCCGGGCAAGACGAGCTGGTGTCTGCAACCCACAAGTCAACCCCACTGCTCTGTAAAGAGGGCAGCAATTCATCCAGGGAAATGACCAAGTCTGGGGGGAAAATAGGACACAGCACATAATAATTTATTGTTGAACTCTGTTAAAACATTAGTGTACGAAGCCGCAACAAGATTTTCAGAAAGCCATTTCCTCTTTGCGCCATGACCAGTCAGCTAAAACAAAACCAGACAGACAGGTTAGAAAAAAAGCCTGTTTCAACATGACCTGATTCAATGTGCTGGATTCTACAAACTCAGTATTCTTCCTACATGCCTGAAAAGGACAGACGGCCTGTGCACAATGGCCGTTTCCCGCCTATGTCCCATAGGGACTGAGATAGGCAAGGTCAAAGCTACAGAATTTCCCCAAGCTTGCTTCATGAATACAGCCAGGAAGGATAAGCAGTTCAGGATTGACTCAGTGTTATTATGATTCTATATTGCACCCATGTTATTCCTAATTATTTAATCTTAATAATTCTAATAGACAAATTGCCTGCAAATGCTGATTTTCAATCTAAAAGGCGCAAAATTAGCCCTAAGGCTGTCAAAGGGTACTGCTTCACAAATACATCATTTAGATATTTCCATGCTAACGACTTTGGCAGACTGAATCTCCCAGGATGCTCTGCTCACTGACTCAAAAGGCCATAGGCACGGCTTCCTCTCTGGGTTGCTTCAATAATTATTACTGTCTCCCTCGCTTTCTAGAATAAAATATGACGAGTTAAACTGCACAAGATTTATGTAACATCAGTTAAAGCATTTCCAAAATGTGCCTTTTCTGCATTTTATCCTTGCGCATTTTTTCTTATATCTTTGAATTTATGTGCATTGTTATATTCTAGGTAAGAATCTACAGATAGATATGCAAATAATTTTTACGTTCCTTTGTCTCAGGCTCTCATGGTAATCGTTTTTCATTATTCTATTACCGCTGCATTTCTGAATTGAATTTTTACACTTCACAGCTACATGGTGCTTTTATAAAAAATTCAGTAACGGAAGAAGCCACATTTCATTTCTGCAAAAGGTTCCCCCTGGTGGCCACTGAATAGATTTATTTATTTTTTTTTAAAAACTGACTACTGCAAAATAAACTGCTTTACCTTGTTTTTTCTGTCCTTCTTTTCAGCAATTTGTGGTTTTAATCTTAACATATTTTTAATGAATACATCCAGAAAGAAAATGCTTATAGACATTTATGATCAAAGCCATTTAGAGCGCAGCAGGATTAGGGCAGTGTGAACAATACACACCCAGCATTTCTCAGCAGGCCATGCAAAATGCACTACGGTTATTTAGCAATGCACAAAATCCTGCTTTAATGTCATTGGCCAGAATCCCAAAGTAAACTTGCCATGGGAAATGGAAGCTTATCCAGGACTGCTTAAGTTTAAGAATCATGATACGGCAAATAATGCACCCAGGCTTGTGCCAGCAAGCATTATCCCCAGCCAAGAGAAACACCATGATGAAACTGCAGCCACAAACCACCTAGAGCCACAACCCATCCCACAATGCACTGTGAGCTCCCAGATATGATATTTTGTAGCATGCATGCGCTACACAATAGAGAATGGTGCAGTGATAGACTAAATGGATCCTTTGTAACCCCTATAACACTGAGGCCCCTTTAATAGATACATTTCTTAATGGCACATAGTCATTTTGTCATACACATGAAATACTGCAGATTAAGTGACAAATTCAGACCCACAAACAGATGTGCATTGTGGCGACACTGCAGGTAATCATCTTCAATACAGCTGATCAATACAGCTGATCAATACAGCTGATCAATACAGCTGATCAGTTCAAATATCTTTCCTACCCGAGGGTATTGGTGCCTCCAGTGCAAATGAAGTCATCATTCATTGTTTTGTGTTTTCACTTTTTATACATCTAAATTGACATCAAGCTGCAGATCCTGTGCTGGTGACCATAAGTGATATGGTCATTACATTCTATTGAATTCTGTATAATCGTGTTATTTTGTTTCAACGGATATTTTATTTTATTAAGAATTCATAATTCGTTTTGCAAGTTATTTTTCTGCTGTCGGCTCTGATATACATACATTATACTTACTAATTTTGTCTACTATTTAGCCTATTATTTAA
Source organism: Mormyrops boulengeri (assembly GCA_026781065.1). Taxonomy (NCBI): domain Eukaryota; kingdom Metazoa; phylum Chordata; class Actinopteri; order Osteoglossiformes; family Mormyridae; genus Mormyrops; species Mormyrops boulengeri. The sequence continues at coordinate 103,333 of JAODLD010000124.1, forward strand.
AATAGAAGCAGCCCTAGTTTCGAGAGAACAGTCAATAACAATCTGCGCGTAAACTTTCCAGAGTCCCTATCACATTTTTGCAATAGTCTTACGCCATCACGCATGTTCATACACATGTCAAAGTAATCTCACGCGGCCCTAAATTTAAAGACCCGCGCGTGCGCACCACAGACACGCCCTGCATGTAGGCAGAGAGCTGCACGTAGCACGCCTCTGCTGCAGCTTCGCTGATCCGCTCCAGCGCACGACAATGCAAGAACAATGTTGCGACAAGGACACTTAACGCCAGCGTGAAGAACAACACACATGCTCTTCTCCAATACCTGTGCCTACGATGAGAGTTTTTGCACCGCAGCTCTGGAAGCAATGAAGAATGGACTTGGATTTGGTGTTAAAGTTCAAAAATGCGACCTCGCAGCCCAGCTTGGAAAGTCCGAACCAAACGCAAATGAAATCGGGCTCATTGTTCATCAGGAGCGCGACGATGTCTCCTTTTTTCAAACCACTATATTCCCTGAATACCTGTGCCACTTTGTTGCTTCTTATGTCTACCTCCCGATATGTTAAAACCTGACCCTCATAAATGATGAAGGGTTTATCGGGGATTTTCCTCGCCTGGTGAACAAAGCAGTCGATGAAAGTGACAACACCATTCTTCATCCTTAACCTCATCAGTCTTCCGACTTGCCGAACTTTTAGGTAATAAATCAAATCATCCCAAAAGAAGGGGTAAAACATCCTCTGGAAGACCAGGGCGGCAGCAAATCCGGCGAGCGCCGTCGCCAGCACCACTGATATCATCGTCCAGCCTAATGGCACGAAAAGTTGTCTGCGAAGAAAGAATTCTTAAGTTAAAGCTGAAAGATCTTTGCCCCAACTTTTTAACGCCTGTACATGTACCGCGCATGCCCAGGAGGGCGAGCTCCACAACCGCAGCCGCACATATGCATTCAATGAGCAGTCCGCAAAACGGGCATTCCCAGGACTCCGTGTTCCCTGTTAAAAAATCCAGGGCTAAAAATGTCTGCTTTCCTAAATCACACACGAGGGTAATATCAATATTGCCGTGAACCCAAATGCAACTTTCTCTTATGGAATTTCCAGGTCATGTTCTTCATTGTAGGCTTTGGTATTTCCACATTTCAACGGCAAAACGAGTAATAAAATCCGCACAACAGCAGTCTTTTGTATGCATCAGTTTAAAGTAAAAATAAAGAAGATTAGGAAAGTTCCAATTATTTCCAGGAAAACCGGGACCACGGAAATAGGAATGGATTCTGCATTTAGCATATTGATTTGATTTACCTCTTCGTAATTTATATGCAGTTGTCCTTGACCATTACGGAGTTAATGATGCAGAAAGACTAGAATGTAGGACATCGAATTAATTATAATTAAAACAGAATTGCTTAAGGGGCACCTTATAATTAATTAATGCTATATACAATTAATCTTATCAAAATCCTTTTTGATGAAATTCACTTAAATATCCTCAGAAATGGCAAGGTTGACAACAAAGGGAAAAGTTAGCAAAAGGCTCTAACCTTTACATCCAGAATCCATGTCATTCATTAATATTCAAAAATATATATTTCTGCAACAATAGTTTTTCGGGAAATACGAGTTTGATAACTTCCGCAAAATTTTGCATTTGACGTATAAAGAGCTACGTGGAAGATATTTCTGTTATTGTTGCTGAGAAAAAATTAGTAAAGAATTCATTTTCTTCTTTATACTTAAGCCTGACATCTTTTGGCCACAAGAGACCACTATACCGCTTGTAATTGCGCATAATACTTAGGTTCCAGCACAGTTTGTACTTCTATCGCTTTCAGCATATTGTTATCCCACAAAATTTACACCACAGCCGTTCGTTGTTGAAAAAGCGTTTTGTAGCCACCTAACACATGAATACCAGTTTTATTCCCCGTGTCAGATAGAGCAAAACATAGAAAATGTGTTGAAAATTATAGTGTTTACTTCGAATGATGGCCAAAATATTAAAGTGTGATTAGGCCTCAATTTGGTTCAAATTTAGTTTTACTGAAGAATGGTTTTGTGTTTATTTTTAATCTGAATTATGTCACTCTCTGGCTCTTGATGTATCGATATGCATAAACACAAAGAAACCTTTAATATATTAATATAGTCATATATTTAATATGATGGTGAGATGATATTTGGAGTGCAGAATTTGCATGTCTTCTCCATGATACACAGGTGTCCTCCTGCAGTCCCACAAAGACAGGGACAGGTGAACTGAAGTATCCCTAACTTTCCAATAGCATGTATTCCAGACAGGGGAAGGTTTGATGTTTCTGGGGCCTCATTCAAAAAGTTACCCCCCTCCCCCCAATGTTTTAAAAAATAAATAAATTACTAGCAAGAAGAGTAAGATGATTGTAGCTAGCTAGCTCAGTAGCAGAACACGCTGCTTCAGTATATTCTAAATAAGGCATGTAATTTAATATTTAGTGTAGTGACTATTTGTAGCCAATAGGGGGGGCCCAAATTCTGGGGGCCCCACACAAAGGAGTGGCGGTAAATACTGCTGCTGGGGAGAGGCTCCAGGCTTCATGCAAACATACAGAAGAAGTAGATGGAGGTTTGTAACCCACATTGTCATTTGAGGAAATTGGCAGCATGTTAAGATGCAATAAATAGATGGTGCATTTAGGAATCAAAACCACAGCCTTGTGGCGTCCCTGTCTGCCTCCAAGTTCTCAGCATCCCATTCAAATGTAGCATGTGGGAGAGAGTGGAATCCTGCTTCACTCAACATCTTCATTTTCTCTAACATTTAAATAAGAGGCCTGAGATGTACGTATGAGATCCTTATAAAGGTTTGGGCCCATTTACCAAAAAAATATGGCGTCAGTGAAATGGACTAAGAATAAACAGCGTTTCCCTTCCAAGTAAAATATCGCGGCCTGCATGGACTATTGAGCTAGTTTCACCTAGTGGGTGTGCTATAGCACAAGGGAAATGTTGTGGCGGTCCAAACAAGCAAGGTCTTCAGGTGGGGAAAAAAAGCTGTAGATGGAGGATAAAGGAATCCATGCAGAAATGTCTCACACAAGACATTTGATTGGCTGTACGAGTATAATATACAGAGGTGCACAGTCTGGGGACCAAGAACATACTAGTAATTTACACTTCTGTTTTCAATTACTTTATTCTAGACATTTCCAACACATTCTCTAATAGAAACACATTGATGTGAGTTAAAGGACAATTATTAAAATGGAATGTTAACACCATGTCAAAGGTAAAATCTAATACAAATATTAAGAAAAATTAAGTATTATGTGGAAAGTTAAACATTCTTCTGACTAGCAAAATTACCTGAACTGACATTTGAGTCATTATACTTCTCCCAAACCATGTCCCCGGAAAATCATTTAATTTTTACGATCTTTTAATGGTTGCCACATCCTGAAAACATTGCTATGCTGATCTGACTGATGCTGCTCTGCTGCTGAAGAGCCTATCTATTCCTCAACACCTGCACAATGTTCCAGTCAGATTTTCCTGGCTGTCTCCTTTGATATGCCTCAGAAGATCTCCATGGATATTTTCCCTTTCTACTCCATCTTCCCCGTCTTCTTTATCTCCTGCTTGCAGTAGTTTCAATTAACTATAGCATACCATGCTATTATTTTCGTTACAACCAGTTCATAGTTTGCAAAGTTTACAATAATCCACTTGGCCCATCTTTGAAGGGGGGGATTGTATAAAAGCAATAAATCATGCCTGATTTGTTCCGCACGGCATGATAGGCATGATACTGCAGTAGGCCACATCTAGAAACTTAATTTAGTTTCAATTTTATTACAAATCTGGGTCCTGAATCACTATGCTATTCTCTACAGCCTAATTACATCTACACTAATCTGCCAATCACAGTGCTGTGCGTTTAAAATAGTATATCTGAAGCTTCTTCTGGATGCACATGAATTCACCCATATTCGTCCTGGAACTGCACCAATCTACTCTGAGACTACACCCCCTTCAATGGCGGGAAATGCAGAGATTTGTTGTTGACATGGATGGCACAGACATCAATCACTATGACATCTCCATGGGGATGTCAGTTACAGAGTCAAACCTAGATTCTTGCCATGAACTCATAAACTCAAAGTGGCTTGGGGATTTGCCAGTCATTGGAGAGGGGCTAGCATGCACCGTCAATTGGCACGCAATGACCACACATACATTTGGTTAATCAATCAAGCAACAGGCAGATTGAATTGCTGTTAGCGATACTCTAGCCAGTTAGAGTGACACCTTAACAAATAGCAGTACAGAAACCTACATACAGAAAGCTATGCTAAATTTAGTGTCAATTATGACACTGCACAGCTCACTGGAGCTGTCACGTTTGATTACTTAGTTGCCACAGTCTTGAAGTCACTCCACAAACCTGCTGTCTACAGCTATTTCTAGAGGACAAAGAAATACATGACCCTCCATTTTATTTCTAAATGATTTTCTTGTCGACCTTCACAAGGGGGGGTGACTATAAAACAACCCCCAAAACCTCGAATTGAGGACATTCTACTGCATTGTCAGTTTAAAGAAGTTTAAGGCCAATGACTTGTATATATTTCACTTCTGTACTTTATAAACATGCGCTGTTTGGTTTGGTTAGGGAAACCGTCACGAAAGATTGTTACTTTCAAGATACAACATGTTCATAATAAATATTTAGCAACATAATTCTTGAAAGAACACTTCAGGTAAAAAAAAGAGCCCTTTAGGCAAAAAAGAACTGATGCCAAGATGACAAGTACAATCAAATATTCAATATAGCCAGTTTTCGTTTTATGAACATCATGCACAGTGTAGCAGTAGTTACCTTTATTTTATAGTGACCTATTTGTGATTTTAATACTAAATAACAAAGATCTAGGGTGAGGATCAGTACTTTCTTACTTTGTTCGTGTCCTTGTTTAGCCAGCAGGTGTCGCTGGCCATCCCATTCCCTGTGTTTAGATCCTTTCACCATCCCTAGTGTGTTCCCTTACTGAGAACCATGCCATCTTCAGTTTGAGGCCGAGTAGAGGCAAGCTTTAGTCTTGTTGGGCAATTTAAGTTTTAAATAGTTAGTTCTGTGTTTGTGTTTTTTTGGTTGGTTCTTATTTGTGCCTATTAGTTTTCATTGATGTCCTACATTCACTGCTCCTAGTTTTGTAGTAATGTTCTGTAATCCCAGTTACTACTATCTCCTAGTGCATTGTTTCCCAACCTGGTCCTTGGGGACCACCAGACAGACCACATTTTTGCTGCCATACCTGTTTGACAGGGAAATGGTAGGGAGCAGAGTCATGGACAGTCTGGTTTCCCGTGGACCGGGTTGGGAAACACTGTCCCAGTGTTTGAGTCCTTAGTGTTTTTGATTATGAACCTCGCCTGTGTCTTGTAATTCCTCGTGTCCAGTGTTTGGTTAATTGTCAATGGTCTGCACCTGTTTCTTGTCGAGCCTTCATTGGCTCTGTCCGAATTTGGGGACTGCATTCTTCAAAGGACGAGGTCTAGGGAGGTATATCCTTTGTAGGCTGCGTTCTTCCATAGTCACACAGAAAGCATAGTCAAATGGGACAGTCTGGCTGTCACCAACTGTTTGCGCCCATACCCTTGAGTGACGAAGCGCCCCTTCTATCGTCTAACCGGGACACACCCACTTGACCTCTGTGCAATGAATCTTGGGATATGTTGGGCGGCGAAGGATTCATCGGGTGGATACTTCAGACTCGGTAGAAGGAGGACGCATTTCTGGACCGCATTTGAAGGAGCCTTCAGAATGGGACAGCCATGTCACACTGGCGTGATGTATTCAGTCTTCGAATGCAGCCTTAGAAAGATGCAGCAGCTGGATTCGGACACAGCCTATATCTGCCTGCCCTTGCTCTGTCCCTCATTGGTTCATTGTACGTACAGTATGTGCTGCATTGCCTTTGTTCCGGCATGTTCCCCTCAATGTGTTTCAGGGGGATATAGTATCAGGAGACGCTGAGCGACCGGATAGGCCGGTGAGGAGAGTTGGCTCTGTGGTTGGCAAAGAGCTGGACTCTGTCATACCAGTGGCAGAGAGAAGGACCCTAAACGTACTTCTGGCCATCATGGACAGCCACCCACTGCACAGCACAGTCTCCAGGCAAAGGAGTTTGTTTAGTGGCTGACTGGTGGTGAAAAGCTGTTGTTTGGTATCATTGTGTCACCACACTGAACATGAACCAGAGAAAGCAAAGGAGAGAGCTGTCTGAGGAGCGCAGAAAGAAGATCATAGATAACCATGTTAAAGGTAAAGGCTATAAGACCATCTCCAAGCAGCTTCATGTTCCTGTGATCATAGCTGCCAATATTATTACAAATTATAAGGTTCGTGGATCTGTAGCCAACCTCCCAGGACATTGATGCAAGAGGAAATGCAACCCCAGGTTGATCAGAAGGATAGTGTGAATGGTAGAAAAAGAGCCAAGGAAACCATCCAAAACCATTTAAGCTGAGCTCCAAGGTCAAGGTACGTCACTTTCTGATCTCACCATCCGTGGCATTTTGAACAATAATGGGCTCCATAGAAGAAGACCCAGGAGGGCTCATTACTGACAGAAAAAACATAAAAAAGCCAAAATGCATGTTGACAAGCCCCAAAGTTTCTGGGAGAATGTCCTTTGGACGGATGAGACAAAACTGGAGCTTTTTGGCCAGTCACATCAGCTCTGTGTTTACAGAAGGGAAAATGAAGCTTAAAAGAAAAGATCACCGTACCTACTGTGAAGCATGGAGGGGGCTTGGGTTTGTTTTGGGGCTGTTTTGCTGCATCTGGCACAGGGAACCTTGAATCTGTGCAGGTCACAATGAAGTCTCAAGACTACCAAGGCATCCTGGAGTGAAACATACTGCCCAGTGTCTGAAAGCTCAGCCTCAGTTGCAGGTCATGGGTCCTCAAACAGGATAATGACCCAAAACATAAAGCTCAATGCACTCAAGAATGGCTGAGAAAAAAACATTGGACTATTCTTAAATGGCCCTCTATGAGCCCAGATCTTAATCCTATTGAACATCTGTGGAAAGATTTGAAAATTGCAGTGTGGAGTCGCCACCCTTCAAACCTCAGATTGCTCAGGAAGAGTGGGCCAAACAACCTGTTGGCAAATGCAGACGTCTCATCGTGAAGTACAGAGATCGATTGTTGGCAGTGATTGCTGCAAAAGGTGATGCCATAAAATATTATATTAAGGGTACCATCTTTTTTGTCTGTGCCATTTTCATTTGTTTAATTATATGAAATATTCAACTGAATCAATAATCAAAAGCAAAGTATGGTGTGTGTTGAATATGGAATAAACAATAAGGGACGCCGTTAAACTTTTGTCAGTTTCAAATTATTTCAGAGATAGTTGTGTTTTGTTTTGTTATTTTTTTGTGGAAGTGTACCAACAAATTTGTCCATGTCAGTATATAATAGTATAAAGATTATATATTTTTGATTTTTATTTGTATTTTTTAAATTCACATCTTTTATATAGTAGCAACTACTATTCTTGCACTGATAATCACTTTGATCCATACAACTCTCCAAGGTATTGATTATTTGCACGGCATCCATAGACACCCTCTGTACCTCTGCAATTCTAAGTGCTGTTCTATTATCGTGTGTGTTATTATGTGTGCTATTGTGTGTATTTCTTTGTATTTGAGCTACTGGATGCCTACATTTCCTTCAGGATCAATAAAACTAAAAAAAAAATCTATTTTTTTCTTGCTTGTGGTTTGCTAAACGTGTTCAGTGTTCGTTTTTTATCCCTTGTGTTTAGTTTAGCTTTGATTGCAGTTCTTGTTTCGTCTACCTGCCTGTGTTCAGACCTCTTGTGGTCCCTTTCATTTTTTGCTTGTTCCTTCTGTTGCTGAGTCGCTCCATAGATCATCCCTTAAGTCATGCCCTACCGTAACCCCTAGGCAATTGAAAAGGCACCTATTTCCGGTTTCTGCACGCGATGTTAATGAATTCAAATGAATTAAAAGTTCCACTGATTTATCCAAGGAAAAGCATGACAATACATTGTTTCCAACAGCAGTACTGGGACAGATTTAGCTATTATATCTACTGCCTTTTATGACATCTGCAATGTAGAATGACAGGTAACAAAATGGTACATTCCTGATGCTCAACAATCCATGAGTGCATCTGAGGAAAATCGACACAAAATCAAAACAAAACGGACACTGCCTCACCACAGGCAGTTGGAACTGGGGAATGCAAAGCAGCCGCCCACATGTGATGCCGACAAGAAACTGAGCAGCTGAATGTTTGGCGTGAGGCCCCCTCTGCCCGCTCGGTATGAAGTAAAGATCTCATAATCAGGAGCTCGCTTGTGCTCCCTCACTCCTTAATAAATACATTCCAGCCCCAGATCAGACTTTCCTGTAACACAGATCTTTAGAAGCAGCAGGAAAGGACTGCTATAAACAGATCTCCCGCCGGGGTTTAATTAGGCAGGAGTGCTAGAAACGAACATTCAGTCTAAAGCCGGTAACGTGTCAGGTGTCATAAACTGGCAGAAACCTGCACAGTCACAATCACTTTACAGCTTAGGGATTTCTCCTATAGGATAAGTTGAGAGAGTGCAACCTGTCATCCAGTACAGGTTATGCCAAGCTGAGCTACACATGTAAATTTGCAACAGATAGATAGATAGATGGATAGATAGATAGATAGATAGATAGAGAGATAAAAGAGCAATTAAATAAATAAATAAATGACAACCACATAAAAATAAATACATAAACAAACAAATAAATGGCAATAAGTACATTTATAATAAATTATTATTACACATGCATATGATGAACACAAGCCACATTTTCAAAAATAACTAATTACAATTTTATTGAATTTAATACAGGATCAGGTTTAGTGGAATATTCGGGCTGCTACATTCAGGTGGAACCTCGGATAACAGCGACACAATGAACAGTCACGGGTCCGTGGGAAGCCCTCGGGGAGTCATATATGAAAGGTGGCAGAAAGCCTGAAGCTCAGCATAGGTGTGAATGCGGATAGGAGCATGACAGGACAAGACATCATGTAGTACATCACACCCATTAACAAATCCAGAGTGAGGCAGCCTTCCACTGAGCCATGCAGGAAAGTTGTGTGGTCTAAGTCAGGGCTGTTCAAGTTAACACGCCTGACACAGATAAATCAGGCCCTTCAGCAGCATCTCAGTATTACAGCCATCTCTGTTGAAGCTAAGCTCTGCAGGTAGGTCTCCAGGTGCAGGAATGAATAACACTGGACTAAGTGAATCATGCGTTGATTTGAATGAAAATGATGCATTTATCCTGTATTTCAAAAGGCTACTGGACTCAAGAGATCGTATTCTATATGTACCTTAGCTTAGCAGTTTACTTGGGTGTTATCTTTACACATTCAAACATGCACAAATATGACTTACATTCTTCCCAGTCACAATTCAATTGTCACGCCCAGCACATTGTACTCCGTGGAAGCGCGGCTGCCCGAAGCGGCGCTCCCGGCACGCAACACTTATACAACTTCAGTCACGTGACTCCTCATACAGTTTCATAAATAAGATGAGGAGACGATCGTCTTCAGTCGCATTTCTGCTCCATAGACCCGTCTGATCAGGATCGTTTGGGATTTGGCCTGCAAACTATCGCTTTTCGATGAATTGCCGCTAATAATGTCTCTTGCTGAAAAACTGCAAAACTTTTTTTTTTTGTGAAAAAAAAAAATAAATAAATATAGAGCAGTGATGGTAATGTCGATAGCATGGGTGCCCGCTGCATTGGCTGGGCTCATTGCGATCTATTTTGCCCAGAAGCGGTGCTTCCCTTACTTCTGGAAGGACGTCTTCTACTTATGGAAAGTGATCCAGTACGGCGCCAGGCTGGAGCTGTACAAGAGGAGGCGCAGGGTCTTCACCGTCCTGGACCGATTCGTGCAGCGGGCTGAGCAGATCCCCCGCAAGCCGTTTGTCATTTATGATGGGGTCCCGTACACTTATCGAGACATGGACGAGAGGAGCAATAAAGTCGCTCATGTCTTTGAGGAGCACGGGGCAGTGAAGAAGGGCGACACTGTAGCGCTGCTCATGAACAACGAACCCGACTTCATCAGCGTCTGGTTCGGCCTCAGCAAGCTGGGCTGCGCCGTGGCTTTCCTCAACACCTACATCAAGGGCAGATCGCTTCTGCACTGTTTCAGCTGTTGCGGAGCCAAAGTCCTCGTCGTCGGCGCAGGTAAATATGTCACGATTACCGCTTGATTACTAATTATTCAGCTCGATAGTTATAATGCACTTCATCAATTTCCAAGTTCATATTAAGTAGCTCAGAATGACAGTGCTCAGACAATGCATTGTTAAAATGTATTACTTTTTAATCAGGCAACGAAATACAAGTTTTTGAAGAAATGTTCCAAATGTAAACTTAATTTGATTTTAAAGCCATAAAAACATCTTTTTTTTTCACGCAACGAAAGGGCCGGTAGTCTGACAGGACCCGCCCACATATCCTCGGTTGTACAGTCTGGTATGCGGCTTGAAACAGTAAACAACTGTAGTACAGATCAGGGACGATTCATTCTGAATTTTATAGCAGGTTTTAGTTAAATATTTTTTAACACTACAGCTATGAAAGCAACTTTTAACTACTTTTAGTACCTCAAACGTAATTTCATAATTAGTAATTATCATGCAATTACGGAGTTCAAATTGAATTACAATCAATCTTACCTCGAATAGCAACCTTATGCCTATATTCAAGAACACGAAAGAAAATAAATACGGCTTTTAGGATAAAATACTTTGAAATCTTGGAATAATGTCGATTGTAATTTTACTAGTTTTTACTATTTTGTTGTTTGAATACATTTGTTCCACATATCTTTAGCTATTTGTCAGCAGGGATTCAGATTGGCCTTAGGATAACCTCGGCCCAGTCCTGTGATTAGCTATCAAAATGAGCTGGTGAAGTAAATAGTAAGCTTTAAAATGACACTGCACAGTAATATTACAGCAACAGGATAGCTGGTAATGGCTACTGGAATAAGATACTATATCAGTGATCAATTCGATATGACCCTTTATTCTTAAATTTTCAAGAATTTTCTAAAGTTGTTATCACGCCTAGGGGAAATACTGAAATAGGGAAACAAGTCACATGTTGGAGCTGCAGAACTTGGCATTCCTCAAAGAAACACCTTAGCTTCAAGAAATGACACTGAAGTTTAAGGTGTGGAGACTTCACAGTATGATCAAAATGAATTGCAGATTAATTATGCTTATTGTTGAAATGGTGGAAATGTACACAGACCTGACTACTGCAGTTTGAGCTTGGAAACAGAATGAAGGGTCTGCAGTGGTCAGGGGTCACGTGCAGAGTACAAGAGTACTGCACTTGACATTTAAAATTTGATTTAACTTTTATGGCAAAGCTAAAGAGGACTGTCCACAGATTAACTGAAAATTAAACAAATTTGAAATGTGTAAACTGCTCCGCAATGTTCATATAAAACTTTATTTGTTTATCCAATGCCTTTATTTATTACTGTTTTGCATTTTAACCCATCAGCAAGACAAAAACACAAACAAAAGAAAGGGCAACCTCAACTGCACACTCACGCTGTAGACAATTTAGAAACACCCCAAACCCTCGTGTCTTTGTGGAAGGAAAGTAGGGTACCCAGAGGAGACCCATGCTAGGATGTGAAGAACATGTGAGGAACATGCAAACTCCACACGCGAAGCCAAGGGTGTGAATCAAACCCTCAGGTCACAGTGCTAATCCTAACCACGCTAATCACGTTTTGCCTGGGGTCCTGGGGCCCTGTGCCTGAGCTATCTATTGCCGTGAGGCATCCGTCTCTTTTTGTTATGTGTGTTACCCGTCAGACCTGCTGGACATGTTGGAGGACATTCTGCCCAACCTTCTGGAGGACAACATAAGCATTTGGTCTATGAATGCAGAGAGCTGCCTACCCGGGGTGCAGACCCTGCTGGATAAGGTGGAGCGTGCCCCTGCCCGGCCCGTCCCAGCAGAACTCAGGGCGGTCACCTCCCTCAAGACCCCCACTCTCTACATCTACACGTCAGGAACCACTGGTACTCTCCTTATCTGCTGACACAGTAGCTGGAAGCTTAGTGATGAAGTCTTGAGGGTATATATGCTAGAATGGTGTTGGTTTGTGTATCTTTGAGGCAGGTTTCTACCTAGATTGCAAAAAAATAAGTAATATATTAAATAATGTATAGTAAGTAATATATTAGTTTTAAGATAAGCAAATTGGATGCCCCCTTGTGGGTGAAATTTTATCCTGTATAATACTGTTATATCATATAAACTAATATATTTGCTGAAATGCCTTTGCAAGTATAAAAAAACATTTTTTAATGAATGTGGAAGGCAGATCGTCTTTTAGGAGATTTACGGTTGCCCAGACGCCATACTTGGGCAAATACAATGATTTCTCTATTCAGAAACAGCATGCCAGGATGCTGAAAGCCGCCAAAACGGCACAGCCTTTATCCTCAGATGTAAATCAATCAGCACAATACAGAGAAATAAAATGAGGGTTTTATCTAGTTTGACATTGTTTTTTTTCAGTATTGTAATGATTTTACCATTGCATTTTAACTTTGTCATGTACTTCAGCACTAATTGTTGGGTGTTGTTATGAAATGATTGATATATTCAACTAAAGCTGGGCGATATGACCTAAAATTATTATCGCGGTATTTTTCACTTTTTTGATGGTGATTTTTTTCCAGGTTATGGGAGGAGTAGCATGTCCTGTTCCTTTATGTAAATAAAAATATTCTGATAATATGTTAAGTACATGCAATCTATCATTTTCAGTTGAGGGACTTAGAAGAGTGTCAACAGCATTTATTCTACAAAAAGCATGAAGATCTTGATATTAACTTTTATGTGCTACAACAAAACTAAATGACCAACATGGTAGCGGTGAGCAAAATTACATCAGGAAACACAAACACACAGAAATGAAAGCATCACGGCACACAGCTACTAAAACGTACACTCTCAGAAAAAAGGGTACAAATTTGTACCTTTGCTTGTCACTGGGGCTGTACCCTCAAGGGTCTGCCAATGGTACCCTTAGCTATATATAGGTAATTGTACCTTTTAAGGTACAGAAATGGGCCTTTGTACCCTTTTTTCTGAGAGTGTACCATGGAAATATTTAATTGTCATGTCATGAAGAGTAACTTAAGTGAATAAGGAGCGGGAGTTAAAAACACATCAGCTGTTATTCTTTATATTCATGGACATGCGTGTTTTTTAAGTGATGGAATAGGTCGCTTATGTTTCCACCGTTTGCCATCACGACAAAGCTTGCATAATACTCAAGATTGCTCAATGGTGGATGATTTAAAACCGATCTGATCTCGGACCAGATAACAGAGGTGCCCCCCTTTTTTTGGAATGAGAGTCTCCTCCCTTGTCGATGCCTCGGGCGGCTCTGACATTTTACTCGTCTTTTTTATTCCTCTTTCCCAGCCTCTCTTAACTTTATTAGCCTGTACCTAGCTTAGGTGGCATGGCGTCACCATGCGTTAACTGGGCAGTTGTGCCCTTTATCACGTACCTTGCACGAATGCAGTGACGCATATATATGCTGATTTAGCGAATATGTTTCACTTTTTAATTTGATACTATATAATATATGTAACCGAGTTATTTTTGTTTAATGTGTATAATTACGCAAAATCTCTTTGTTTTTAATCTGTTAATTTGCTATCAGGACACGACATCAGAGTGTGTTTAATAGAAAATTCACACAACGCAGATAAACCAGTTACATATGCTATATAAAGACAAGTATTCAGACTACAACTGAAGCCTTGAAAAAAATAAAATGCTTTATTGTTTATTAATGTATTGTTATATTGTTATATAGGCTGTTATATAACTAGGCTGTTGATTTCTGGCGGTGTTAATCCATGTCGTGGCGCTAAATGACACCGGTATTGCCCACCTGTATATTCAACTTAGAATTCTTTTTCCATTTTTGGCATTGTGGCAAGAATGTTGATGCAGAGAAGCTTGTTTGGAAAATTCAGTTCTGATTAAGAATACAGACGCTACTCTACTTACAAACTTTCAACTTACGAACTTTCAGACATACGAACGAAGTGGACTGTAAGTCCAAATTGTGTTCATTGGGCTCCCGTTTCCTGTCCGCAAAATCTGCACACCAATTGCGTCTAGTACTGTACGACTTCTGGCTGCTACTCCCGAAGCGCAGCAGCGTAGCGCGCGTACTCCCTGCATCCTACTATAGTTCTTTGCACTTGCGTATGCCCTTAAAATGATGTTGAATAACAACATACGAACATTTCAAGTTACGAACGGCCGTTCGGAATGTGTCTCGTTCGCAAGTAGAGGAGTGTCTGTACTCCAAAATTCTGTACAATAACTGGTGTTTTTGTATTACTCGACTCTTTGAATATTACTGAAAGTCCCTGGTAGCCTGTGGTTTTTGGAAGCAGAGGTTTTATAGTGCAGGTTCACTTTGTGTAGAACATTTCACTTTGCCCAGTCTCATCCACACGCCTGTTCCGCTCCACCCTGTCCTTAGGCCTACCCAAAGCGGCCGTGGTCACGCACATGCAGTCCACGAAGGCGGCCGCGGGCTTCTGGGCATACGGCGGTCATGCGGATGACATCATCTACATCCCACTCCCCCTATACCACAGCGCTGCTTCACTCATTGGCATCGGGGGGACCATCGAGATGGGTAGGACGCATCAGACACTCCTGCAGTCATATGCTAATGAATCGAGAGAGTACAGTTGTGTGATATGTATGGATAGGTGCTGTGGAGTTGGTGGAGGTCAAGTTAATGTTGAATATTGCTTAAAAAAACATATTTGAGGCATAATCGTTAATGTAGGGTTCTATAGCGGTGCTGTGATTAGTATCGTCACACACCTCTGGAGACCAGGGTTCAAGTCTCCACCATGGATCCATGTGTGTGGAACTTGAATGTTCTCCCCATGTCGTTGTGAGGTTCCTGTCAGGTTCTGCAGTATCCCCCCTGGTAACGCTAATTGGAGTTACCAAAATTGTCTAGTGTGAAGGGATGTATGTACCCTGTGATGGGCTGGCACCCCCTCCTGGGTTATTTCAGACTCCAGACCCCTGTGACTCTGCATTAGTCCAGGGTAACATGGTGTTTCAGTGGAATGGCACTAATTCCTAACATCTCCAGGTTTAAGGATTTAAATCCTGTCACTACTCTGTGTATGTCTGTTTTTCTCATGTTGTTTTAAGTTTCCACTTGTAGTCAAAAGACATGCAGTTAGGTGAAGTGCCGCCTGTAAATTGACCTTGCGGTGGATAAGCTGTTGGAAGATGGATCATTACTGGGACATTCAGCTGTCATCTGTGTATGAAACTGGCAGTAAAGGCATTTCAGACCCTGTTCCTTATCTTCTCTGTTTTAATAACACAGGGGCGACCTGTGTTCTGAAGAAAAAGTTCTCAGCCTCACAGTTCTGGAATGACTGTCGAAAGTACAACGTGACCATCTTCCAGTACATCGGAGAGCTCTGCCGGTACCTCTGCAGTCAGCCCAAGGTCATTCATCGTTTGTTCCTCTTAAGCTTACCTGTGGTTCTGTGGGGATTCCTGGGTGAACTGGAAATAATGACGAGCTCATAGTTTTAATAAAATGTGATTACAAGCTGTGGCCTTTAGGCTGGGTTTCTCAGCCAGGTATGACTTACGTGCCTACAAACAATCCTGCAAAATATCCAAGTGTTTATGTAATTGTAGATTTCAGGTTCTCAAATAATGTCTTTGACCTGAATTACACTTTGTACACTTTATGCTATGTGCTCTTTTATAATGAAATTGAATCCCATTTTGGGTGTCCCCTGCAATTCATTTTCTAGTACAGGCCTTAGGCTTATTGTGACATTACATTGATTACTTTGATGGATGGATGGATGGATGGATGGTATCCTCTAAGCGAAAGATGTTTTAGATTATTATGATTTCTCTATTGTTCAGTAGGTCTTATGGATAGTACTTTATGACATACACAGAGGGGTTGTGCTCATGGTTGCAATAATAGTTGGACCTTTACTCAGGAAACGTGTTTTTTGCCAGGATTTCATGGTTGAACTGGGAGAAACACTTCAGTTTTTTTTAAGATGGCTGGACCCATTTCCAAATGAAGGACATTCTTTGGCCACTGCTGAACAAGCATAGTTTGTCAAAGCTCTCTCTGTTCTTTTTGTCTATCCATGATGGCGTAGGCTGGGAGACGCTAGCCTTCAGCACACATTAGGTCAAAGAGAACCTTCACACACTAACACTCAGCTGTGTGTGATTCTTTGGTTGCAGCGATTGCACAATCGATGGCATATGGAATTTTCTGCCGCTGGCTCTGTGTCGAGGAACTCATGCATAAGGAGGCGATTCTCAATATCAAGAAGGCAAAGATCATACTTGTGGTCTCGGCATGATCGGTCTTGCTAACTTGACTTTCAAGAAAGAACTTGGGTCGCAGTGAATCATGGGATTAATCTCGTTTGGCGAGGATGCAACCAATATGTCCTTGGGATTTTTCTTTTCCTCTGCACTTCTATTCTTTAGTATTGGAACTGGTCTTCGGCAATGGAAGATGATGTAAAACAGGTACCTGAGAACACAAGTATGGCTAAGTATGCATATTGAGAACACCCATGGTTTATGAGGGCTGCTTTCTCAAAATTCCCATGGTGCCTTCTGATGGACTGGAATCCTGTACCGGATGTCCCCTGCCTTGCATCCCGTGCTTTCATGGATAGACTGCAGACTTTGACCATGTAATGAACAAATTATAGAAAATGGATGGATCATGATAACAATGACAATTATTATGATCACACTCTGAGCATTTAGGAGATGGGCGGAAGAAATTTTGTTTAACATCAAATTAGCCAAGATGATTTGGGTGAATATAAATCAATGAACTCCTACAGTGATCTTTGCCAGTGAAAACCAATCAGAATTGCCAGTTCCTTTTTTCATTTCACAAAGTAACCCCCCCCCCCCCTCAGGCCCCCAACATGGCACAGACCGCCCTATTGGCCTGCCAGGGTGGTGCGACACTATCAATGATGCATACAAATGACGTATAAGAATAGGGGACGATGTGCATAAACAAGGCATGAGGCACACAGCTTCATTGTGGATCTCCAGCATATCCGGACCTTGTTTCATCCACCCACTAGCAGGACTACAGTGAGGCAAACACAAGAACGTGGCCTACCGACTATCATCTAGGCGTGCAAGCCGTATTCCTCAGAAAAGAAGAGCCTGTACACACAGGTTTTCCTCGTCAAACTACTAACGCCTGCCCTGTGCTAAAGCAGTTCATGGCTATAGGCCCTAGCAATAGAAATCGGGTCCCAGGTGTACATTAATTAAGAGTGAAAGAAGTTGGATGGGCAACACCATTTTCTCTAGGCATGTTTGATATTTTCCAGTTATGAGAAGAGACTTGGTAGTATTCTGTGTCCTCTGGGACTTTCTTGAGAATAGAATAGAATAGAATTGAATTGAATTGAATTGAATTGAATTGAATTGAATTGAATTTCATCATCATTGTACAGATAGCAAGTGCAATGAAATTCAATATGATAAGTTAAATAAGGTTAGGCATACATAAAAAACATGTATTTATAGGTAAATAACTATATAAAATATTAAATATAAAGTAGATACCCCATGAGTGGTTAGAATAATGCTTGGATAATACATGTAAAATATACAAATATAATAGACATTTAAAAATGTAAGGAAATGTAAAGGTATGAGTTTGCCGACTGTCATTCAGTATGACTAAAACCATGTTCCACAACAGATATGTATGACAGCTGTGTAATACCAGTGATGGCAGTGCACTTCAAGACTACCACTAATATACAATAGTAGTCATATAATAATAATAATATTACTATGGTAATGGCTGTAATAGTGATGGTATAGGAGAATGATGATATTTACATTAACAGAGTGGTGGGTTTATCAGGAAAGAAGCTGTTCCTCAGTCTAGACCTGCGGGTATAAATAGTGCCGTCCTAATGGTATCACTGCAAAGAGATGATTGACAGGAGTGCCATGGTCCTTGTGATGTGATTGGCCTTGCACCGTTGGCAGTTGTCCCTTAGGGTAGGGAGTTGGGTTTCCCGTCATTTTGTTGGGGTTGCCATCAACGGAGGAGCATTAGAAGGTTATCCACAGCTGCTGCTGACATTCGTAAGTGTCTTAAGGAAGGACAGCTGCTTCTGTGGCCTCTTAACCCATGATAGGGAAGCTGGCCTCCTATGAGAGGTCATCTTAGTTGTTGAAACCTGGAGACCCTCTACACCAAGTCTCTGTTGATGTAGACTGGAGGAAGCTCATTGCTATATTTCCTGGAACTGATAATGAGCTCCTTGGTTATAATGGCCCTGAGGGTCTATCTTGATAAGCTCTGGACCTCCTTTGTGTAAACCAACACTTCACCGTCAGAGATCGGCCCCATCATAGTTATGTCATCCACACTCTTAAGGAGGGTGTTTATGGTGTAGGTGAGAGAAGAAGTGGTGAAGAATCCAGCTGCGAAGGGGGCTGGCAGAGGCTCAGGTCAGGTAATCGATTGGTGATATTACCTTTGGTAGCTGAAAGTGTTTTCCTGCAGTTTTGACATCATGCGTCTCCGCTAATGGCAAAGTGCATTTTTCTTTGGTAAAAGCTGCTGGAGTTGCTCAGTCAGCTTGGTGTTTGAGATCTCCTCCATGTTGCTTCTGTGTTGCAGACTGGACAGGGTGGAGTCACGTTTTTAAGGGGACAGTACATGAACACACACTGGGGAAAGTGGTACCAGAATGAATAATAATAGTAATAATAATATTGGTTGGCATATTGGTGCTGCTTCTAAGTTGGTTTGATGTGTGTTAGACGCCGTCTCTCAAAGAACTGCATAATGATGGAGGTGATGTGCATTAATCATTTGGGCATTAATCATTCAGGTTACTGGTGGCTGTATGTTTTGATTAGAGATGCACCGATCCGATATTTAGATTGGTTTTGGCACCGATCCAAACCCGTTAGACGTTTCGGTTATTGGCCATATGTCCACATCCGATACTTACGTATTCTGTTTTCAGCAGTCTGTAAAAAGATCTATTAAAAAGCTTCTATTTCTTCGATATCTATAATCGATCGCACAACAGCTATTTCCCATTTTAAATGTGTTTTTTTGCAGCATTCAGGTGAACGCTGCCTCGCTCTATTTGCCACTCAGTGGTTACGAGCTTCTGCCAACTGTGATGTCATGCACATACCCTTTGCAGTACGAGTAGTGTAAGAACATCACCTAAGAGGGTGACAATCTGGAAGCATTTTACACTTTTAACAGCAGCTAATAGCACTGTGATTTGTAATCTTTGTAAAAAGAAAGTTTTGAGAGGTGGGAGTAGCATTTAGTGGAAAATCCCACTAAACAAAATGCATGCAATTATGCAAGACAACAGGAGCAATATGAAAAAAGCAATCTATGGTTTGGGAGTTGCTACCTTGGGCTGTTTTCCCACCCGCTGCAGCTTGTGATACACGAAGGGCTGCTATTGCAACGAAGTGTAACTGATGCTCTTGCCAGTGGGAGGAAAATTGTGGGGCATTTTAAGCATTCGCCACTTGCGTATCCTCACTTGGAAGAACTGTTTATATTATTAGAACTCAAAGTGCCTCAACAACGCTTAAAACAAGGTGTACAAAGGTGTATGTTTCCAGTAGCCTAACAAAAGATTTTTTGGCATACATTTTTTCATTTGTATTTACTATTTGGAAAATATTAATATAGAAATTATAAATATATACAGTATTTATTATATGAAAATATTAAAGTAAGTAGAGCTCTTGTATTAGAATCTGTAGCGGTTTCAGCAATTGTGTATCTGAATCGAATCGGAACTGAAAAAATGTGGATCGGCCCATCCCTAGGTTTGACCCTGGTACAATGATGACTAACTAGGGATAGAGAACGAGTGATAATATTAGTGGATACTAGTGGATACCTGCATTAGCTGATTAGCACAGTCCATCTAGGCCTGCTGTCAATCATGCATTCACGGCATGCAGCATGGCTCTGGCATTGTGTATGCGTACTGTATGAATGCTTTATTGTTTGCTGTTGGTGGGGCTTTTATTACATTGTTTCTGTTACTCTTGTTGAGGCAGGCTAAGATATTAATGTCCTTTGCTAGAGAGGCGTCATTGCTTGGGGAAAGTCATTCCTGCTTTTGAAACCAGTGATGTGCTGGATGCGTTGCCAGGTGACCAATCCCTTGATCCGTGGCTCGTAGGCAATCTTGACACGTCCGACTCTCCAGACCTGAAGGCTGCAGATTTTGAACCTGATGAGTCATCTGTCACGTTACCATTATGGCAAGGAAGGGAGTCAGGAGCAGAGATGCGACTGTACTGGTGTTTAATCAAGGGAACAATAACAAGGCTGGAACACAGAAAAGCAAGACTAGGGGACTACAACTCGAAGTGGAGGCAATGACAGAGGGCACAACAGGATGGGTAAAGTGACAAGCAGAGAATACTCAGGACTGCACAAGAATTGCAGGTGCTTAAATAGACTGTAATTAGCCCCTGATTGCTGCCAGCTGTGATAGGTAAGCACTCAGGTCCAAAGCCGTGACAATATGGAAAGTGGGCGGAGTCTGCATTCACCTTGGCCAGGATCCATGACTACAGGGAATGTGGGCAGAGTCAGGATGGAGGCATTCGCCTTGGCCAGGAGCCATGGCTACAGGGAATGTGGGCAGAGTCAGGATGGAGGCATTCACCCTGGCCAGGAGCGGTGGGCAGAGTCAGTCACCCTGGCCAGGAGCCATGGAAACAGAAGGTGGGCAGAGTCAGGACAGAGAAGGTCACCCTGGCCAGGAGCCATGGCTACAGGGAAGGTGGGCAGAGCCATGACAATTACATTTATCAGACACTTTCATTGAAAGTGACTTACAGTAGAAGGAATGGTTACAAGTTATGTGTGCTGCCTAGGATTCAAACCCACATCCCTTGCATTGTTATCACAGTGCTTTACTTGTTGAGCTGCAGCAGCTGATAAGTCAGGGTTTCTGCATATTTAACCAAAGTTGTCCTTGTTGTGTCCTGACGCCGCAATTCCATGTGCTCTCTCGGTCTTAAAGTCAGAGATGGACCGACAGCACAAAGTGCACATGGCTGTGGG
This sequence comes from Mormyrops boulengeri, assembly GCA_026781065.1. Classification (NCBI taxonomy): domain Eukaryota; kingdom Metazoa; phylum Chordata; class Actinopteri; order Osteoglossiformes; family Mormyridae; genus Mormyrops; species Mormyrops boulengeri. The sequence goes on from JAODLD010000124.1 coordinate 124,616, forward strand.
GAACGGCCTGCGCCAGGACGTGTGGCAGGAGTTTCACCGGCGCTTCGGCGAGATCCGCATGTGCGAACTGTATGGCTCCACCGAGGGCAACCTCTGCTTCATGAACCACGTGGGCAAGATCGGCGCTGTGGGACGGTCCAACTTCTTCTACAAGGTGAGTTCCCACCCATCAAATGGTTCTGGCCGCAAGAGCCGCCTCGTTACAGCTTTGGGCTGGAGGATGATGAAAAGACAGCTGTATCTACTGTACAAATGGGACAGTAGATATCTGGGTTTGTGCTCTGCACTGTTTGGGCTGGAGCCAAACTATTTATATTATTAGAATTTAGCTACAGATGAATGAAGAGGCTCAGTATTTCGCCCCACACTGGGACATCTTCTAAATTAAAGGTGATTGTTTTGCATATAGTAATAGATTTTTTAAATAGATGACACTAGCAAGTAACAGGAATTTTGTTGTTGAAAATAGTGTTATTGAGTCTGTTATTCGTGGACTTCGGTCACATGATGTCAGCTGAAAAACTACTAAATTGAATTAGATTCCTGTGAGACATATCTTCAGAGTTTCCCTTGTATAGAAGAAGTTTTGCGGCTAGCAGTGGAGGCTAATGGTTAGCTTTGCACGTTCGCCTGCCCTGTGCCGTGCTCGCACTGTGAATGCCTTGTGTATGTGAGACGCTGCGGTAATGGCCAGAGAGCACCAGCACTGTGTTCCCACGGTTCAAATTCAAAGAATATTTTGTCCACGATTATTACAGTTTAGGATGTGTGCAGCTAAGAAAAGTAACATATAACGGTAACAAACAAAAATCTGTGAAGCTGAAGTTTTCTGTGCTTAAGTCTTTAGGTCTTAAGACATTTTTAAACAGCAAAAGGTAAAGGTTGCCGGACCGTGTACGGACATAAAATGCACATTTTTATCTTCCATGTCGGAAAAAATGTGGAAAACGGCTATCTTTTTTTTTTTTTTTTTTTTTTTTTACGTATTCCTCGGTTTTGCTGCCTTGACAAAAATAATATTTTGCATCCTAATATTTATTAACATTGGCTTGCTTAGCATAACTATAGAGAAAAGTTGAAACGTGGAGGCCTGCACTGCTGTACTGTCCTGCCATGTACTGGAACCGTGGGCATCCTGAGGCACATGTGTGCAACACTATACTGGGCCACAGCCCTGCTGACTTTGTGTTTAAGTTTACATAGGATTCACTTCCATTTACAGCATGATGGCGAAGGAGAGCGAGACAGGAACTATTTTGGGTGACCCAGCGGATATACTCTCTCTGCAACACAAAATACTTAGGGAGCATGCATGTATCTATAAGCATTAATGACAATAACTACATGTATATATCTATTTAATCAGTTATATTTAAAGAAAGTATTTAGCTCATAAAGTTTTTGTGAATGTATATGTGTGTGTGTGTGTGTGTGTGTGTGTGTGTGTTTGTACGTGTGCATTTTAAACATGAGGATATCTTAGATATTGTGCCCTATAACCATTCATAGATATATTGTGTACTATAACATACAGTATGTTAACTTCATCAGTGTGGCCATAACTTTAGCTATGGCGTACATCAGGAGACCGCTGTAATCACAGAGGAAGGGCTTTTATTGCATAGGATGTTGTTTTTGGCAGAGCAAGTAGGGGTGCCGGCGGAGTCGCTGGCTGTCAGCCTTCCAGCACCAAGACCCTGCTTTAATTCCAGTTCCATTTCGTGTGGGAATTACAGTAATAAAATTTTATGGCATTTCTGTCACTTGTTGCATTTTTTATTTGCAACATATATATGGTAATCACCAGTTTACACTATATTCATTTAACGGATACTAGATGCAATGACTGATATGGACATAACAGAGCAGAATATGTCTTATAGCAGATTAAAGTCTCTACTTGTTAACCAAGGTGTAGCCCATGCAATCATTTCTCTTCCCCAGGTGACCATTTATCCTGTCTTACTGGTCTCCCCTTGAAAGGATAACATTCACACCAACTCATTAGCAGTGAAGATTATTGCACGCATCCCTCCCGCACACTGTTAGCCAATTCCTTCTTGCCTGTCTATTGGCTTCTATGTAGCGCACCTGGAGAGTGACGTCCGTGCAATTCCATCTGCAGTTTTATAGGTGTCCAGGTGGTGTCGCTGTACAGCAGTTAGAAGCAGGGAGCCCACCGCATGGAATATGGGCCAATTTTGTCCCCTCTCCTGGGTCTCCTGCTCATGAACTGCTAATAAGAGTCCTTTCAAACGTGTGGCTCTTGCTGTCCAACATATTATGTTTCAGACAGAAAAACCTAGTGAAAAACTAGGCCACAGTCTCCCTTGAGACATCACAGAAGTGCACAAATCCAAGAAAACACAGGAAGTGACTTCATCAGAATTTCTAGCAGCAGTCAGTATACTCTGTCTAATCACCGTGCTCCAATATTACAGTTGGAAGGATTTACAAGGGATAATCTCTTTCTCTTTAACCACTTTCTTATCATAAACACAGTTTCCCTGTTTGTGTTGTAGACCCAAGAAGAGATTTAAAGAGCCCAGAGTTCTGTGTAAAGATATTCATCATTTTTGGCAACAGGTAGCTAAACCTTTAGTACTTGTACTTTCTGCACGTGGCCATGCTAGTTTCACAGGTGCTAATTAGCAGTTTTGTGTCAGCTGAGGTAGTACCATGTCAGCTGAGGCCAAGAACTTACTAATAAACTCAGTAACAGTTGAGTTATTCACCAGCACAGGAAGTCTTTTATACATTTTTGGTATTGTTTTTACTGCCTGCCGCCTTATTGCTGGCATTAACACTATTATGGCAGATCTTTTCTGTCTTTAAGTCATTGGCACTTTGGCGTGAGCACACTGAAAGGGATGAAAAATGGCACTTGGTATTTGATTAAGAACAGAGAAAGACGCTTTGCGAAGCTTCGCGTATGAAGAATGGAATATCACAGAAGGTTCCAGAATCATTACGCACCATTTTTGGCTTCTTTGGTGTGGGAAACCAAGCTGAGTCGTTTTGTTTTTAACAATGTAAATTTTTTTTGGAAGGAAAAAATATATTTAACAAGGAAGTAGTGCGAAATACTGCATTCAAAAAAGCCAGTTGTAAATAATATCTCTGAAAAAAAACATGGATGGAGACAGAATTGAAACTAGGAACACTTTACTTAAGGCCACATTTTTAGTAATTTACATACACATTTCTTAAAAATAACAAGGCATTCATAAAGCATTATAAAAATGGCTGTGATTATTTATCAAAAGGCATAACACATTATAGTCATGTATCATGCATTATGAATGCTTTATGAAGCTCTCATCTATAATGCATTACAGATGCATAGAATATTTAGGCAGTCATAATGCATAATAAAATAATTTTTAGACATAGTTATAGCCATGTTTATATTGCTTTATGAATGCATTATAATGCATTATAAATCTGTTTATAAATTATTAAAAACATGGCCTTAAGTGAAGTGTTACCTTGAAATTTTATCTATAAATAAAAGAAATTGTATTTTTGTAGTGATACTTGCAGGTTTTAGTACTGCCTGTATTTAGAGGCAACTCCTTAATTATAATTAAAATAATTTCATACAGACTTATAAGAGTTTCATAGTGGGCATCAATAATGCCTTATGACATTATAACCAGGGGAGCACATAACTGGTGCGCAAGTACGCATTCACCTTTAAGAACGATACATGCAACAATCGATTGTTTGTAAAAGCGCAAATGCGTACTTAAAGGTGAATGCGTACTTAAAGGTGAATGCGTACTTAAAGGTGAATGCGTACTTGCGCACCAGTTATGTGCTCCCCTGGTTATAACGGTATTTCTGCTCTGTGTTTGTAAACTGCTGTTCTTGTCATCTGGACGTTAAGTGTTTGGACTGAGAAGAACAACCTTTATTTATAACCTGGTTATAAATTTGTATGAACTAACTGGTCATTTTTCTCCTTTTCACCCATTGTAGCTTTTTTTTAAATACGTCCTTGTGAAGTACGACAAAGTCAGAGATGAACCCGTATGCAATAAGCATGGATTCTGCATACCTGTAGCAAAAGGTGAGAAGATAGTAGCTGCTGTGTTGACAGTAATACAATGATAGCATTTATAATTTTATGGGTACTTTCAGGGCCAGGTTCATTGTTTCTGGGGACCCCTTAGTGTAGTGACTGTTTGTAGCCAACAGGGGGCCCCCATACCTCAGGGGGGGAGGAGGGCACACAAATGCATGGTTTAAGTGGTGGTAAACAATGTCACTGGGTTCTTGTTTAGTTTTACCAATACATACCTGGATGTACAGTACTGTGCAAAAGTTTTCGACAAAGAGAATGTATGCTTTTTTGGTAAACATGGCTGCATTCTGCACACCTCCGCATTCCTCTGACCTCTATCCACTTTTCGTTGACCTCCTTCACCAGGTGAAACTGGTCTGCTCCTGTCTAAGGTCAACGCACAGACCCCGTTCTTCGGCTATGCCGGGAGCAAGAAGCTGACAGAGAGGAAGCTGCTCCGGGATGTGTTCGCCAAAGGGGACATGTATTTCAACACGGGCGACCTGATGGCCGAAGATAAGGAGGACTTCATCTACTTCAAGGACAGGATTGGCGATACCTTCAGGTACATCACGGAATTGCAGCAATCTCCGTCTCCGTGTTGATCATGTCCTTGATAAAATGCACAGAACGAGTTCTGAAAATTTCTGTCATGAGCGTGCACATGAAAGAGTGCATTTTTGTCAGGTGGAAGGGGGAGAATGTGGCCACAACGGAAGTGACTGAAGTCCTTGGACTTCTGGACTTCATCCAGGAGGCCAATGTTTACGGTGTGGATGTCCCAGGTAGGAGCTAAACATGACCACTGCCCAGTGTATGGACAAACCCACACCCAAATCATGGTGTTTCTTTCTCACTGGACTTTAACTAGCAAGCTTCTGATCACATGACAAATTTCTTAACAGAAATGCAAAGTAAAACTACCCTCCTCACTAAGCGATACCAGTCAACGAAATGTTTTAGCTTCCAGCTAATACGACCACATCGCAGTAACCAGATCCCAGTAGCAAATTTTTGATATGAACTGTAATCCAGAATTAGGGTGAGATAATAGTGAATAGTAAGAATAGTAAAGCTTATTAATTATTAATAAAGACTAATGCAAAAAAATATATGTATAAATATTACAATGAAGCAATGATTAATCAGGCTTATGACCTAAAATCTTTTAATTGATCAATGTGCATAATATTCAATTTCCATTGAGCAGTGGTTGGTAGGGTAGTTAGAAATTATGTCAAAATAATATTTATACATACTATTTCTTTGCATTCAATATGAAAGCTAATGTATGTTACTGTGATCCTCTTCCTCCTCTGGAGTCCTTTCAAATCATCACTTCCTGTACTGCGTGTTGACTCCTTCATAGTTACTAACTGCCGCGGCCGTCTGCAGTTTCCCTTTTATAAATTAAGATATAGGCTGTACTAGTACAGTTGTAGTGTCATTATGCATATTTCTGATTGGTTAAAAGGAGATATGACTGACATCCAAGCATTTGATACTTTAATTGAGCTATGCGCTACATAGGATTCTGTAACACAAAGTAATGAAAGCGATGATTTTTATTTGTGTCATTGACTCAGCGTAATTTTTGTTGCCAGTAGTGGGAAGGTCAAAGGGGAACTGTGGGATATTAAATGAGGAGCCCCTCCCTGTTTGCAGGACATGAAGGGAGAGCTGGAATGGCGGCAATCATTATCAGACCTGGGAGCGACTTTAATGGGAAGAAGCTATTCCATCATGTGCTTGATCACCTACCAAGCTATGCCCGGCCGCTTTTCATTAGAATTCAGGTATCTGCAGTTTCTCCTTGTATCTCGTTCCAAATGTCAGGGGTACAGGAACTGACAGGACGGGGGGGACATGTACCCCAAATATTTAATTTGATTTTATTCCCCCCCCCAAGAAATAGAACTTTTTATTTAAATTATTCAGTTGTGTCTCACCCCCTTCTCATTGCCAGAGCTCAGTGTGTGTTTTATTGCCTCATGTCTAACTTGCTCATCTTGAGTCTTTTGTGCCAGTAATGTTAATGGTTAGATGGTGTATTTATGAAAAGATGGAAATGTGCAGTATTTAGAGAAGCACAAAAATACTTTGTATACTCTCCAGAAAAAATGCATGATTTTCTGTTCAATTCACACTTTCCAAACATTGCTAAATATTTTAAGAATTACTGCTGCAGCACTATTGGGTAAGGACATGGGAACAGGTTTGGTGTGGGATGGAAGGAATTTGTGACATGAAAAAACACGATAGCAAAAACAACAAAGTGGCATATGTAATTATTGTCTTTGAACAGTTTTCTGTGGGTGGACCCTGAAGCGTTCAGTCAGAATTACATCGCGGTTTCAAAGAACCAAGCTTGAAGAGCAAGTTTCCAAAGATAAAATTCCGTTAATTAAATGTAATTCACAAACATTCCTTGTATATATTTTTGGACTTTGCAGGAATTGATGGAGCTAACTGGAACCTTCAAGCAACAGAAGTTTAAACTAGTAGATAGTGGCTTCAACCCTTCAGTGATCTCTGACCCACTTTATGTCCTGGACAATGTGGAGAAGAGCTACATCGTACTGACCGATGCAGTTTATAATCGCATTGTATCTGGGCAACAGAAGCTATAGCAGTATCAAAAATAAACCTTAACACTTTTGTTAGATTTCGTTCCTCAAGAAAGTACTAGCTATTAAGGTGGGACACTTGTAGTGCAAGGTTTAAGGTCACACAAGATAATATCCAGAATCTAGTGATGGCCAAATGAAGCTTCATGAACCATTTGCTGTATTTTGTGACCCCACTAGATGGTGCTCTCTGTTCTGAAAAAGGACTCAAAGCATGCCCCAAAGCAAACCAAGACTGCCATCTAGTGGGATAAAAAAATATAGCAAATGGTTCATGAAGCTTCATTTGGCCATCACTATCAGACTCTGCTCTGAGTAATGAAGTACTAAAGTATAATAATAATGTTGTGCCAACGTGTGTGTGGAGATAACTGAGTGAAGTTTATAGTAGCCATAAGTGAGCCAGAGTCCTAAAGCTCAGAGCTAAAGCTAAAGCTTTGGCTATTTATTCTTATTTTTTACATTACTGATGTCCCAAGTGGTACTTTCCCTGTTATGTTGTGAAACAGACCCAGGACAGCAGGCATTATGACTACCGGACCAGTGAACTTGTTATAGCCTTTTCATTTCCTGCTATTGTCATGTCAGTGATTTGGGTTTTTCACTCGTGACTTTCGTTTTCACATGTGACTTTCATGATGAAGTTGTATGGTCTCGGCTGAAAGATGTGAAATGATTACTGTATGGTTGCTTAGACTCAGAATGGGGTATAATAAGGTTTGAGAACCATTTCATTACCTACCTATTGCAGAAGATCTTACAACTGACTGATTTTTTTTGCAGACAGTTTCACCTTTTTTTTCAGGTAAAATTTATTCTGAACTATTTGCAAGGTTTCATGCTTACACAAAACTATTTATAATACAGAAATAAGCATTATGTAACTGTTATGTATTGAAATTGATTAATGGAAACTTATGTACATCTTTTTTGGTCCAGAACGTTGCATGTGTAGAAATCAGCTTTATTGAATTAAGGTTTTATAATTATTATTATTATTATTATTCAAATACATCAACTTAAGATGCATGGCTGTTTCTTTGAATCACAGCTAGTGTGGTGGTTCTTTGAGTAACACTATTATGTCACGAGGGCTGTGGGTGCAAATCCTACCCCCGCTGTGTGTGGAATTTGCATGTCCACCCTGTATTTTGTATGTACCCCTGCCACATGCCCTGTGCTGCCTGGGATAGGCTCCAACCCACCCCCACCCCAAACTGAATATTAAGTGGGTATGAGCTAGATGAATGAATGGTTTTTAAACACTGTTATACCCCAGTCCTGACAGTTGACATTTTCGGTAGGGACGTTTCAATCAACAGAAACTATAGCTGTACCTGGGATGCACTCAGTGGCCAATTTATTAGGTACATCGGCAAACAGCCTGATCAATCAAAGAGTGAATATAATACATACAGCATACAGACATGGTCAAGAAGTTCACTTGCTGTTTGGTTAAGCGTTAGAGCGGCCGAGGCGCCTGATTTAAGTGGTTTTTGAAAGTGTGATTGTTGGTGCCAGACATGGTGGTTCCAGCACCTCTCCAGAAACAGACACTCTCCCGGGATTTTCCCACACCACAGTTTACAGAGAATAGTGTGATGAACAAAAAACATTTAGTCAATGGCACTTCTACTAGCCTGGTGAACATCATAAAGTGTCGACTGACTGTTCATTGCATGTAACACAAATCTCGAGTTACAAACTGGTCGAGGCCAGTGTTTTTTAAGTGTTTTTTTTTTAATCTCAACTAAAATAACACTGTGCATTTGTACCCATAACTAAGGATGAGATGTGATACTCAAAACTCTTCATCATGTCATAAAACGTCACTAAATCAGTGTCCGATCCGGACTTTGGAAACCCACAAAGCTGGAAGGGGGCAAAAATGTGGACTGTCTCGCAGGGAGTTCAGAAGAAGCAAAAACGCGGACTGGCTGTGGGTCCACGAGGACCGGATTGGGAAACACTGTACTAAATGTATGTACTCAGGGTAACCGTGAACACTTATGCGTACTATGTCATGATCTCTCTCATTACCTCATTCTACAAAAATGACAGCAACTGATGGAATAAGCTTTGTATTATTAGACAAACCGTGTTGCATTATACCTTTTATTAGACTTTTGAGCTGGTTTGAATTTTTAGGTTTACTACTGTGAAAAGACTGACAGCACAGTGGATCCCCAAAGCCAGAAAATATTAACTTCTGCGTTGGAGATGCTAAACACCGAAGTTCCTTTTACAAATAACAGTTTTTATAATATTGTCTGAATCTCTATAGCAATTGTGTACATATATAAAATTCTACTTTTTAAAAGCCATATGAATAACACAGACAGCCTTTGTTAATGTGAACAAGTATTCGATGAATAAAATCTGAATAACTGCACAACAGCGTCTTCACTTATCTTTTTCAGGATATCCTGGGGAAATACCTATCCATAGTTACCGCAGTAACAGTAAATTACATTATGCTTTATCAGTGATAATAATCAGTATTACAATTGATAAAGTATAATGCAATTCACTGTTACTATAACCATTATAATAATAGCTGTTTTGGTATGTTTGACCTTTATCAGGAAAGGGGAGGAAATTTCTGATGAATTTTTAGGGGCCCTAAAAATTTGAACATAATTGGATTGGTCTTGTGTTGGGGGGGGGGGGGATCTCTAGTGGCAGAGTAATATAGTTAAACCCGAGAGTAAAGTTAGATAGTATATAATTACTATTTATATCGCATATTAAACATTAGATTAATGTCAAAAGCAGGAGTGCGGCAGCGCTCGTGGTGATTTGACAATGACAGGTCAGAAGGTGTCAGCAAAGCAGCGTGTCTGCCTACAGAGTGGGTGTGGTGCAGCTCAGGAGAACCTGCAGTGCATATCTGGATTCCCTCGTGTGGTGTTTTCTAGAAAAAATCTTTTAATTGATGAACTGAATGGAGTTTTTAGGGGAAACATCTGGAGACACATCTGAAGAGCTGTAATCGCGGCCGTTCCATACATCACACTCCATAGACTGCTTCTGGATATAATTTTTACATTTATAATCATAATTAAATCCTCCCGGCTGAAAATATGGTGGCTCTACTTTTTCTTTTTCTTTTTTTAAAAGTTGTCTTTCCTACTCTCACCGTTAAATTCCAGCATTGGGATTTATTCGAAAAACTGCACATTACTCTTGAATATTCACCCTTTGCAAAGTTTCAGACATCAACAATTTTAGTCTTTAAACAACTATGGCCAAGTAATTACAATAAGTTCAGCTGCAATACAAACTGTACTACACTGAGGTCGGAGGTTTATGATTAACAAAGATCATGAAAAATACTACGTCCGAGTGCTGCGCTTGGATTATTGCGACAGACACGACTTGTCATGACTGCTCAGGAAAATTTAGCCTCAAATATGTAATTATTCAAGCAAGCTGTGTAATGATATTGCTTGTAGTACCACCTCGTCTATCCAGCAAACTATCATACTATATATATTTTATGTTCACGATTGCATTGAATGGACTCAAACGCAGCGGAGTCTCGGTGACTATGCTTAGTAGGTCAAAGTTGAGGGGGCAGTAACCAGCCGCTCTCCTTCTCCGCCTCCTCCTCCGTCGCTTCCACCCCGTCACACCATCATGGCGGATGTTCAGGGCAACAACAGTCATGTCCCTGTGCTGTTCTCATACTCCGTCTTCTCCCGGCCGTCGTCCGTCCCCTCCGGCTCAGGGTACGAGCTGCTCATCCAGAAGTTCCTGTCCATCTACGGACATCAGATCGACGTGCACCGCAAGTTCGTCATCCAGCTGTTTTCCGACGAGTGGGGGCAGTACGTGGACCTGCCCAAGGGATTTGTGATATCCGAGAAATGCAAACTTCGCCTCATACCTCTGCAAATGGATGTAAGGAAGCGTGCATTTCTCCTAACTTACCTTGTAGGCAACGTAGATCGCTTTCATTTGACATGAAGTGTGTGGCATGTTTCAGTGGTCCTTTCATTTACAAGGCAGCCCAACGTGTTGCGGGTGTCTGGTTAAAGCGTATTTCCTTATCACCGGCACATGCAAATAAAAAGATAACGCTACGAGTTTATCTGTGGATCAGTAATATGGTGCAATCGTTGTATTAGTTACTTATCCAACTGTGCAGCATCAAGCAGACGATAGATTTATAGCTCAAGTCATCTAGTTAAGCACCTGTGTGTAGGACGGGCGATAGTAACGCACTGGACTATTCATTTAACATAGATAAATGTAAGGTAATCCACGCAGGGAGTAGAAATATAAAGTACAGATATTTTATAGGTTCCACGGAAATAAAGGTAGCTGATTACGAGAAAGACCTCGGTGTATAT
>JAODLD010000124.1:165585-186579 GCA_026781065.1 Mormyrops boulengeri
GATGAAACCCCGCTCGCCGCCGCGGCTGTTCGGGGCCGTCAAGGTGTCCCCAAACATAATTTTTACGCCCCCCCCCCCCCCCCCCCCCAAAAAAAAATCTTAGGCAATTTAATTTATTACTCTCGGTTAAAACATTGCATTACCTCATATTCCTGTCAGGTCTCCCAGCGCAGCGTATAATGGAAAATTCCTGCGCTTTGCCAGGGGAAGTGTGTTTAACTGAAGCTCTGATTAAAGATGATAAAGGAACTTCTAATGTGTTTAAGGCGCTAATGCTGGGGTGGAGAGGGAGCACTCATGATGGGGGCCGAAATGCATGGTACAGGGTGCGAACGGGGGTTGAACACCATATTACACTTGCAGCTATAGCATATGCCTCCGCATTCACTGAAGAATAAAATGTGACTGTTAGACTCAAAGTGAAATGTACTGTACTAAATAAAAACTCCCTGATATATATGCAATACAAACGGGTATAGCCAAGTTCACTTATAAAAACAGATTTAAATGGGGTCTATGTAATGCATCACTCCATTTTTTTTCTAAAGAGATCAGTTTTACTAAAAGTGAAGGATAAAAGACAGACAGGGGGACAATAATGGCCTTGGTGGCGGGCTGCTTAAATTCCACATTCTGTTTTTAATTTCTAGCGCCGAACTGGCGACACGCCTTTTACTGTGACACGGAGAATTGCACTTGTCTGTTAATGTTGGCGAGGGGAGCCGTCTGCATACGCCCGCGTATTCGGGAGGACACATCCAGTTTCTCGCATTAAAGACACCCCAACGCAGGAATACTGCATAATTTCCCCCGCGGTCCAAATTCTATCAGCGACACAACGGCAAGGTGCGCTGCCCCACCCCCCACAGCCGACCCGGGGGGGATAATTCACAAACAAATTTATGGGGGGGAAGTTCTAACCCGTAATTTTACTACCTGGCTACGTGCCTGCACTGCACAAGAAAATCTGTCAAGCAGGGGGAGGGGGAATCGATCATGTGGTCCGGCTTAAATTGTGTTTTTGGTAAAACTGTGTACCATACTTCTACAGTCCCGTGATTTGTCATACTTGATATGTCCTGTGACCTATACTGCTCTATACTCCTCAATACGTAGGCCTATTTAATTCGGAAAATATCTGTTGGCTCAGAGCTGTCCAGCATTTTGGGATTAATCACTGGAATTAACATGTCATCAATATGTTTGTTTTTATGAAAATATTTATACTGAGTATATCCAGATTCATTGTGACTCTGACCAGGATAACTAATTAGAAGATGGATTTATGGATGAACAAACTGAGGGATTGAATAATTTATGCATATACACAAAGCAATTCCATTGAGATCACAGAAATCTGTAAATTCACCTGTAATCGATAAATAAACATTGCGCATGTCATTGAGTGCCAAAGTTTTTTTCCCACTAGGAGTTTCTCTTTGATACTGTCACCCCTGGCTTGCTCTGTGGGGGCTTTGGCTGGGGGACAATGTAAAGCACTTTGAGACAATGTAAGATTGTGAAATGCGCTATAAAAATCAAACTGAATTCACCTTCTTTCATAATAAAGTTGTGCACAGAGTTTAACCAAAAAATGTTCAGAGTATCACACATGCAATAACCGAATGATAAACATATGAAAAATGCACAAAAAAACATGAACAATAAACTAAATACTTTATACTATTCAAAGGTAACATGGGACTATAAGACATGGCCCTGACCCTGCTGTTCAAAATATACTGATAAAAAACGATAAATATGTAGAAACCCAGTGACTGCATAGTGAAAAGTAGGCAGCACCTCAGCGGGCCTCGGCTGGCTTCTGGGCAGGGCTGCATTCAGTCATCGGCTCTTTGTACAGTAATTATTTGATTGGTCAGGTTATCTCGCTGTTGCTGGAGGTGCATGGCCGCTGCTCCAGCGTCGTTAGCATCAAAGAGAATTTCTGCTTTTATCCTGTTCCAGGTCATAATCTACCGGAGCACCGATAGCAGCAGCCGTCCACAGATCTGAATCCCATCTAATTACTGCCCTGCTAATATTCAAGTAAAAATGTGCTGTGAAACTTTATGCTTTATACCCAAATCCATGCTTAGTTTTATGAGTATATATTCCAACATATATTTTCTATTTAGCAGAAAAACAAGCATTTTATCTCATTATTTTCCTAGCTTTTTGTTATTGCATACAGAGGATTTAATGAACAATGCAATCTGATGTTTTAACTCCCCATAAAGTACTTTTGTGTACACATTTCAATCTGTGTACATTTGTTACTTCTAGATATTATAAAATTAGATTCCCATTATTATTTTTTGAAAATAAACTAGCTTTACACTTTTAATTCATTGTACAATCTGACTATGATAACAGAATTATTCTAGTATAGTTTTTCTTCTACCGAAAAAAGAGCAATAAGTTAAGAAAATACAGGAGCAAATAACAGGAAGGCAACCGGCTCACTTTACTTGGTTTCACTTTCTGAAAAATGCACAAAATTGACCTTGAAGGACTGTATCTACTTGGCAGTCATTGAAAATGGATTTACCATGTTGATGCTAATATTTAACAAATTTCGCATTGTTTTACTCCTGGATAATATTGCTCACTCTGTGGACTGACAGTTAAATTCCAAAAATTTACAAAACCTATCTGAGCAGGTCTATGTTCTCCAGAGCTGCTATGAGGACAGGCAAGTCATGTGCAACAGTGCCGTTAACCCATTAGAGGACATAGGCGGCTGCCTAGGGCATCATCTTCTGAGGGGGCGCCGACTTAGCATGCCAATGGGTACCCCCCAAGCTCAGGGCTGGACGAGACACACCCCACCGCCGCCAAACAAAGAGCTGGATAAGACACTTGTCTAAGATAAGGGTTGATGGAATCATTCCCTTGCTGAGGGCAATTTAGAATCACTACCCTCTGAATGGCATGTTCTTGGATTGTGGGAAATGTACAATGAAGCACTGCAAACGGGATTTGACTCTTTTGAGTTGCTTTGCAACCCTGCATATGTGACAATAATTGGTAAAGTCTAGAAACTGCATGATCTTTACAACTCAAAGAAAAATTTAAAATTAAATTAAATTGTTGTGAGATAGAGATATATTTAGCACAGATTATATGCACTGTGAAACAGCTGAAATGATCAAGTATATGACATTATCCACGGGCAAATAAGATTAAATTATTAATGCATTATACATCGGCAGTTACTGTATGCGGCAAAAGAGCCGAATCAGAGTCTCGCTTATCTCGTATACATATTGTATAGTCATGCATGAAGGCTATATATTATGTTACCATGTAAAACTGAATTATGTGGCCTCTAAAAATACAGTTTCCTCGAGAGAGAGGAAAAACCTGCTTTTAAGGAGTTTCAGCCCCTCGCAAATGGATTTGAGTGTTCAGGCCTCAAACGGCTACATTATCCCAACTTGCCAAATCCCAAAAATGCCATGAACAACTGGCAGAGAGGAAGTGAAGTGGAGCCAAATTGATTATACAGTGTTTCTGTGCCAACTGGATTGCAGCACTGCAGTTTTTGGCCCTTCATTTTAATTATATGGCAAAATACATCAATGATCCAGGAAAGTATAAACGCTTATAATAAAAGCATCGGCGTAAAGTGAAAGATATTCCTCTAAAGTGATATGCCTCGGATCAAATGCAGGTTGACAGCATAACAGCTGCAGTATAACTTCAGGAAAGGGACTTCTGGAATGTCAGCCCGCCCCCCCTTTTTTACCCATAATGCCCCTGTCCACGGATATTCACTGACTGAGGTTGTCTGAGATGCATGGCAATCAGGTCAGTCCTGCACACTAACTAAAGCAGGCTGCTGTAGTGGTTTTGGGGACATTTCTTGAAGAAGCTGGTCAGGACACACCAACTGAGCACTGCCCAGTCACCCTAGCTCTGGGGGAGGGGGGTTTAAACTTACGCAGCTTTGAGATGTTACTTCCACCTCCACCATGGTGCAGCTCAGTCCAGGCCTTTAAAGGAACCCAGGGTTTTAGCTTGCTCTACACTAGCAGGAAGACTATTCCATATTATAACTACATGCTGTGTAAAGAAGTGCTTCCTCGAATTCATTTTAAAATGTTCTCCCACTAATTTCCACTTATGGCCACGAGTTCTAGTATTTAAATATTTAGCCTGAAAGCAGAGATTGTCGGTAACTTCACATCTTTTTTCTCATGATATGTGCTGGTAGCAATCCCTGCTGTGCCACAGCTGACCTTCATGGCTGCTTTCTCCTTCACCAAATCCACCGTTTTGAAGCAGAATGATTAAGTTGTACCACACACTGTCCAGCCTCAAGGTTCAAGGTTTTCCTTTAGTTTTCATATGTGCACATTGCAGCAAAATTCCTATTTTCCTGCTTCTGCCACAACATAATGGTAAATGTATACAACACAATAAATACACAGGCTTAGGATAAATAACAATAAATGACAAGCAGAAGAAAAACACCACAGTAGATACTCAACAAGTAGCATTTACATGTGCAAAAGGTGCCTTGGTAGTAGAACTGGGGTAAGTTTGCTTCGTCTCATCGCACTTTCAAAAGTCACCCTCAGCACTGGAAATACGACTGAGTGCAATGCCTTGTTTAATTATATTACCTATAGTTATTAACTGAATCACTTCTGTTCGCTAGTTTTAAATAGACCACATGTCAAATACCTGTGTTATCTGTTTGCACGTAAAATTGGACATAATTTCTTTTTATTTATATTTTTAATTTCTGTAATGTTCTTTTTTAGATGCTCTGTTTGTGTACTGTGTACTTCAGTTTGTACTGTACTGTCATTGCACTCCGTTTTGTTTCTCACCAAATGTTTGTTTGTTGGCACTATATGTATCTCACTGTTGCATGCACCAGAATGTCCCACTGGGACTGATAAAGTTCATTTTATCGTATCTTTGGCAGCTTAGGTGAGCTACATTCAGGAATTTGACCTCAAGGGAACAGATTTGTGGGGAGTTTCAAAAGTTTTACAGGACAAATACGAATGCTAATCACCAAGTTCTTGACATCCTGTGTTATTATAAATTTACCTCCAGGCATCTGGCCAGGATGCCCATGAAAGAGCAGCAGATAAGGAGCGTGAGATATGGGGAAATAAAGCTATTTTCAGGCATAACAGGTTTCTGAGTTATATTTTTCTACTATTGTAATGTATTATACTGTATCATGACTTGAGCTGCTTGTGTGAGGAATGAGGTTATCTGTCCTCTCTCGGAATATAACCTATTTGTCTTGATTTTATCAGTAACGTAGGACCATATGGGAGGTCTGGAAATTCACCCCCCCAGAAATGTTGCAGTAAATTATAAATGTGGCGCATCCCCAAGTAATAATCAAGAGCGAAATCAGCGCACACATTCAAACACTCCTGGCACCTCCAGGATAAGAAACGTGAAGAAGCACAGGCGACCT
Source organism: Mormyrops boulengeri (assembly GCA_026781065.1). Taxonomy (NCBI): domain Eukaryota; kingdom Metazoa; phylum Chordata; class Actinopteri; order Osteoglossiformes; family Mormyridae; genus Mormyrops; species Mormyrops boulengeri. The sequence goes on from JAODLD010000124.1 coordinate 171,035, forward strand.
CATGCACAGTGAACCGTGTTAGCTAGACGTGTCAGTGGCGGAGAAAGAGATGCACGTGCCACAAGTGTGTCGGCGTCATGTGCAGAAACGTACGGCTTCCTCAGCTGCCGAGTACTGGCCTGACTCCTGGAAGGCAAACCCGGACGCGACGCGGTATATAAAACTCATCCATCAATCCATCTTTCCATTTTAGATTAAACACAAACCCGCTTATCCTTACGCCATGGATGTGAGCCCAAGACGTCTCCCAAACCCACAGATATTCGCATTCACAGAACGACGTCTCCCAAACAGGTGTGAAGGAATGGGGGTATGTCATTTGGAGTATATGAAAATTCTGTGTGTGTCTCCGTCTCCTTAAAAGCTTGTGTCCACATGTCCAGGAAATATATCACAAGCTGCCAGTGCAGTCAGCTGGCTTTAATTTTATATTAATACTCAGTGTCTGAATAATACAGTTAAAGGCTTGACACAGAGAAGCTCCGGCCCGTAATATTAAGCGCTGCCCTTTTATGTTGTTGTTGTGCAGGGCCAGGTCTGATCTTGCAGCATGAATCTGCAGTGAATAAAACAGTTCTCCTACCACTACGCCATTAAACAACGCCAGAGCACAACCTAAGATGTTCATTTTATTAGCATTTAAATAGTGCCATTGGTCGGCATGGCAATAATGAGTCATGAGATGTTACTGACTGTATCTCTCAATGGCCACTCTCGAAGTGCTTGTTTTTGTGTAATTGTGGTGCACTATCCTTTTCATGGAGTGGTATCCCGTCCAGGATGTACCCCGAACCAGGACAAGAGAGGGATAGATGGATGTATTTCATAGTGTTGTATGAGCTGTGACTAGCTTGAAATTTAACTTTGGGTATATAGGTGAATTGAATCGTCATCTTTCTTAGTACTCCGAAATCAGTGATCTTGTCATTAGTAACCTGAGAACATTGTGGCTCATGATCCATCGAAAGAGAAGAATTGTAATTTAAGACTTCAGTTTTGTCCTGTAGTCCATGCTGCGGTTTACTTCATAGTGGCTTCTGTCTTTAGATCAGAAATCTAAGGTTGTAATCTGACAAGAAATGGAACAGGAAGTTGATGACAAGCTCTTTACTTGTTTATGCTACACAGCTGTAATAGTTTTTAAAAAGGGAATCCAATTGCTGAGTCATTTTGAATGAACATTCAATATGGGGTGTCTCCTTTTACAAACATCTATTTTACGGTATACCTCACAGTAGGCTATTCGGTTGGGATGGTTCAAAATAGCGGAATCTGTTTATAATTTGAGAATATTGTAAAATATGTAAAAGCTACATATACAGAGCGATATCAGCGCACACATTCAAACACTCCTGTTTAAATAATATGTTTTATCTACTCTTATAAAGTTTGGTTAGTTTATAAGTTCTTTAAAGCCACTGGTGACATCATGAATACTGTTTTGTCCATCAAGTTGATCACGTTACCTTCAGCTGTCTGTTTTATCCTATTCGTTTATGACCCATAAAATAAATAATCTACCCCCAGTCTTTGACGCATTCGATTCGTAGTTTTAACGTGACTTGAACCCTATGTATAGTTCATTTCTTTTTTGGTTATCCCGAGGGTATAACTTTAACTTCCTCTGTCATAGACATCGCTGATTTTGCCCATAGCATTGCTGAACTGTCAACATGCGTTGTATTTTAAGATGAGAGCATCTTAAACTATTATTTTATACATATATCTTGTTTGATACCCATGACACGCAGTTAATTTATTCTGGGATATATGCTATTAAAATTTTGGACAGCCGCGGGCCACTAGATGTAATTTTGCGTTTTTAGTTAAAACTGATTTGGGTATATATTCCATCTTATAAAGCTATAGATCATTTAAAGCAAAAGTACCAGAAACAAAAAACAAACGAGGTAGAAGTTGTACAATCAGTTAGTGCCTAACTAAATAATTAACTTGGACAATAGCAAGACATCCACTCCTCGCTGCATGGTGAGTCAGTCGATCGTCGGCATGGGTGGTGATACCATGGCTGGCAGTGCCAGCAAAATATGTAGAGCGTAAAGTCTGGATCCTCAAGCGTTGTCTGCCGCTGCTTGTGCTGTCCCTATACATCATGCTGTATGTTATCTGTACGGATGCCCCCCCCTCCGCCCCTCTCTCTCTTTCTCTCCCTAATTCGGCGCTGACTTTTTCTGAGTTTTACTCCAACCCATTCATTTGGAAAACCTCTCATGTGAGTGAAGATACATTAACTGCAGACACCGGGACATGGACAAAACCAACAAGCAGTGCACGACACTTAATTTTTTGGCTTGAGTTCCTGGAAATAGTTTTTTTTCCATATACAATACTTTTGTTATCGTTTGCACGTTGTCAAGTTAAAAAAAAATCGCTTAGGGTGGTCGCGTTGGAGAGTCCCAGACAATGCGTCTCAATCACATCTGCAGTTTTCTGCATCAGTTGTGTTTTCTGGCTGCTACTGTAACCTCAGGTAGATACTATACGTTTTGGACTGACCATTTAAGTTATTACCGTATATTATGTCTAACAATCGCACATGCAACGAATATAGTATAGTCAGTATTCAATAGCTTACCTAATAGCAAAGAGTTAACTGTATTTATCGTTGACGTACAGGCTTTACAAAGTTACTTTTATGAGTGTTCACCGCGAGTAAATCCACCTGCGTTTTACCAGGAGATTTTTTGTTTCTCAATAAGAAAACTCGCCAAAGTAAAGATAACTTTTCAGCAACTTTTTTCCAGTATGCTTTCGGTAAACATTTTTATGATGTATTTTTAAATATTTATTTTTTTTTGATCTATCGATACAGGTCTACAAGTCTCCCAGGATTCTGAGACGGAGATCATTTTCCCGGAGTTTTTTCACGACACGGGTCCACCGGGTGCGGACAGAGCGGTCAGCCGAGAGGGGGATGCCGGTGCGGGGAGCAGCTCTCGGGAGGTTCGCTCCCTTTCTCGCTGGGACGAATACGAGCCTCCGGAGCTGCGCCGTACGGATCCTCCGAGACCGCAAGTGCCGGAACTGAGGCTCAGGATCTCGGCTTTTGGCAAGGACCTGCATCTCATCCTGAAGAGGGACACTCGCTTTCTGTCCCAGAAGTTCATGGTGGAGGAGAGAGTGAAAGCACGAAAGGCATCTGTGCGGGACACGCAGGCTGCCAGCGCTGAGACAAGCTGCTATTACAGTGGGACCGTGCTCAATTACACGGGATCCAGCGTCTCATTCAGCACCTGCGCCGGACTGGTAAATACCATCAGCATTTATACCCAGCCCTAGACCTATATGTAACTTTCAATATATGTTAAAATATAGTTCCATCAGACAAAAACACGCTCTCCGTGATTTAGGTGATAAGACTGGGTTACACTCGTAATTTTTATATCGACGTCTAAGCAATCATTTACACGTCGCAAACATGTACTTCATACTTTTCAATAACTTGAGACACGCCGTCGCGATTAGCTTGGCTTGGATTTTCCTTGATGAGTCCACGTGTGCAGTTATTTATTTACAAACACTGCTAATTCTGTTTAAGACAACAGCAAAACTGGTGCATCATCTAACGCCGTGGACCGTCTGCACGTACTGGAGCATGAAGCTTGACATGAATGGCCGAGGTAGTGAATTCCTGCCCACCAGGCTGTGATCTTTACACATTACACACCGCTTCCAGCGCCCTGTAGTAACCAGCGTAAAAGGGAGTTTATAATTACATGCCGTACACCTTGTTTTCTACGTAGCCCAGGAACACGAATCGCCCGTTAACCCTTAACGTGTAACTTTCTGTTGACACATACGACTTTTTAAAGTACATAAAAGGAAATTCTGAAAAGAAAGCGAGGTGTATATAAACCAAGGATGTGTCAAGGAGATCCCGCAAAGTGTTGGTTACAAGTCAAACTTCATAACCGTCACATTGTGCAGACACCTAAGCATTTCTCACTTTCTTGCGTTTTATGGGGCATACAACGATCGGCATAGAATACTTTGGGATGAGGCTAAAACCATGTGAAATCTGTTAGAGTACTAAATCCCCTCCATACAACATTTTTTGCTCTTTACCGTTTACAATTTACGCTGTTTATAATGTGCCTGTTTAAACCGCATCAATATCATACCGGTCGATGCTGGAGCTGTGGATTTTCAGGGCTCAGCCTACATCCATTTGATCCAGTCCATAGTCTAGTTTACAATGTAAATATGAAATAAATCTTCATTGTTGCCTGTTGTATGGTAAATCTGGCCTTGATATTGGTTTGTTTTGTTGGGCTGTGTTTAAGCTACAGGGGTGATTCTAGGGTCAGGGGGCGATTGGAGCCTAACCACCAAAATTGTCATGAATCACAACATGGTGACAGTTATTGTAAAATGATTGTAAGGAAAAATATTTTGGGGCTTTGTTAAAAACATTTAGCCTCATGAGCCACCCCCCAGATGCTGTCAATAGAAGTTTATCCGCTCAACTTATGTATAAAGCCTGAGCCACTGTTTAACATGATAATCTATTTTGGACTATGGATGAGATTCTTAGGATGAGAGGTTTCCCTTGAAATGACTGCTCCTGTCTGAGGCAGAAATCCTCGGAAAGTACGAGCGATATTTTTGTTCGTGCTTATCGCGGACAGCCACGAATCGGTCCTCCATGCTTGACAGTTGTACGCGAACCTGCAGGATCCGTCTTGCATTCGCTTTTGGTGTGCGTGGCTCATCTCCATTGCTGGCGATTCAAGCCAGGACGCATTTCTGCGATGGCCCAGCTGCGTCTCATGAAGCTCGCAGAACAGGTCTTAAGAAAGCCGGGCATCTGTGCCTCTGCCACGCCCCACATTCTTGAGATTCTGGACCACGTGTAAAGAGACGACATGAACCTCCTAGGAGGTCACGATACACAGTCATTAGTGACCTCCTGAGGTTTTCCCTGGTGAACTCCTGTGGTTTTCATGGCTTGGACGATTTCCCAAGAGTTTGGCCTGGAATCGCTGACTTCCTCTTATTAACTCAAAGCATCACCTCTTAGGAGAAAAACAAACTGACATGTAGAAAGTGTGCTTTTGTTCACTTTCACCGTGTGCATGAAACATAACCTCAATTAAGGAGACAGCACATTTGGCGTACTGTTTCAATTCACCGAGGCACCAAACTAGAGGTGGCTCTACATACAGTACAGACGCTCCCCAGGTAATGATGGTCCGTGTTACAACTTTAGGATTGGTAAATGTTTTTCACTTTCAGTGCAATATTCAATAAATTACATTAGATATTTAACACTCTATTATAAAATCGGCTTTGTGTTAATGATTTTGCACAAATGTAGGTTAATGTAAGTGTTGTAAGCATGTTTAAGGTAGGCTAGGCTAGGCTATAATGTTTGCTAGCTTAGGTGTACGGTATTAAAATGCATTTTTGCCTTAGGATATTTTCGCCTTACGATAGGTTTATCGGAAAGTCCATCGTAAACTTGGGGGAGTATTGGAATTTCTTAAGTTTTTTTTTGTGAGCCTAATAACTCTTAGTGCCCTTACTTTCAAATAAAATATATCATATTGAAATAACATGGTGGGAAATGAAAAACAAAAGTTTCTATCCTTTTAAGGATGCTTAAACATTCGTAGTTTCTGAAAGATACGTGAAAAGTCATCCTCAGTATCGGCCTTGGAACAGCGAAGGCACTCTGGCGAGAACAAGTGGCAGCCAAATCTCACACATATTCATAACATCTCCCTGGAGAATTCCCACCATGGCCTGGGACAGAAACAGGGTGGTCATGGTGACAGACAAACACTGGCAGCTCTGTGATGATTTCCTACACGTTGGTCATGTTACTGAAATCATACATTGAAACAGAGAGGGAAGAAACAGAGCACAAATTGTCACAGATTTTCTGAGTCTCAGCGGAAAAGTCGTTTCACGGCTCCGCGACTCTCTGACAGGCACCACAATCGCGAGCCCCACGGGGAAGAGCGTGAGACTCTGCGGGAACGAGCAAGACGGAGTCAAGGTTGCAGTGGACGAGTGCGAAATGGAAAGCGAAGCTGAATGTGTCCCATCCGAGGTCAGCTGAATGTCTCCGGAAAAGGCACTCACTAGCTGGACAAATGAATGAATGTGGTGAACACCGATTAATGATATGAAAATGAGGAGGTCCACTTATCAAAATGCATGTGTAGGCAGAGTCAGAGCCATTTGGGTCTGAAGGCCATGGCATCAATCCGAGTGGTACTCGCTCTGTAGACGGCCTGCTTTTCGGCACTTGAGAAAAGCACTTCGCCTTAATTCCTCCAGGAAGAAATATTTTGAAATTGTAAGAGGCTTTGAACATGGGCGAGCAAAAAATAATGAGTTATAACACTGGTAATGACACGTAGGATACTGAACGCTCAAGTGAAAAGGAGAACGTCAGCTAAAACAGAATCAAAACTACTTGTTATTTAGGAACTTGAATATTTCTGTTGACACACTTGTATGTGTGCACAGTGGAATGTTTGGATGTGTGTATGTTGAGACATGCATCACGTACGTTTATTTATTAGACGCTTCTACAAAAGTGATGTAAAGTTGAGTAGGCAGGGTCTGCCAGTCCCTGGAGTGATTAGGGACCAAGGGCCCAATGATGAAGTCACTTTGCTGACTCGGGGATTTGAAGCGGCAACCTTTTGAACCCCGCCAGAGAGTCCTAAGCTGCTAAGCCACATAGCACCCTGTTTCTATAGGCCGACAGGCTGTGGAATCGAATTCTGACTGCAACCGAAGCTGAACACTTCTCATTTTGGCTTGGTTATAAAATTCAGAACTGAATGCACAGGTGCAGAAATACGACCTTTGACAAAAACTGGGGTTTCTTATGTTGATGAACTGACCCAAACTGGGTGTCGGTGATTTTTCACGGTTCATATATACTGTAGATTTTATTAAGTGTTTTAAAAATTTCTGCCATTGGCAGTTAGCAACAGATATACAATGTATCTGAGCTGGATTTATTAATAACCAACTCCAGTTGGTTATTAATACAAAAAGTGTACAATAGTGATAGTAACATTAATGTATATGGTCGTTTATTATATAGTGTTAAATTTGTTCTTCGAAATGCTGCCACACCGAAACTCTAGACTCTAGGTAAGAGCAAATTAAGATCATGCTAACATTCTTGAACCTAAAAAAATAAAAATCTTAATCATAAACTAGCCAACCAACATTCTTCTCCCTGTAGTGGTTGAGTACCATCCACAGGGTGGCTCAGGCATCCTTCTGTGTCAGAATTTGATTGTTTTTGTGTAAACGCAGATGTTAAACCGGCCTTCTTTAATCAAGTGAGCGATTGGCTTGTTTGGTCTGCTTAAGTCATGGGAATTAATTTGACACGAACCAAAAAAGGTTTTCTCGCCGGGCCTGCTGCGTGATGTCGCCTCGGCAGTGCACGCTCCGAGCCTCAGGCTAGCTCCCCGGGAAGCACTTAAGGCTTACTCGAAGTGCTCTGTCCTTGCGCCTGGTGGATGGTGAGTATGAGGTGCCTCGGTTCTGGGAAGCACCGATGTGGTCAGGCCGAGCTGGGCGGGGCACGCCAGGCGCGGGCAGCACGCCAGACAAGGCTTATTATTTGGACGGACTGACCTGTGATGTAACTTTCTGGATGGCGGAAATCTCCAGGGCTGCGGACGGCTCCCCGCCTCCGTCTGAGGCTCTGCGGAGATCACACAGTTACTGCAACTTCTGGAAATGCCCCCGATGGCCCCGGTGGAAAAAAAAACAAATATTTAGATGGAGATGGCTTGCCTGGAGATGCCATCTCTGATGTGGAAACCGCTAATGAATTTAACTTTAGAAATATGACTCACGAGCCAATCTGTGATTTACTCACAAAACTTTCTAAATACTAACAGATTTCCCTTTTATTCAATTTTAGCACAATCATCCAAAAAAAAAAAGAAAATGATGTAATATGTATTAAAAGTTTTTTTTCTTCGTTTTCTGTTATGTTGTCAGTTGATCTGGTAATGTTATCCTAGAGTATAATTAATGAATCTGGTTTTTATCCTGATGCCAGGCTGATTTGAATCTTTGCCCTGAGCAAGGGGTTTATTTTTCAATGGAATTAAGGCGGGTTTATAAAATTACTGTTGTTTAAGTACAGGATTCTTCATTGTCATTCTGAGATAAGCGTTAGGATGCAGACTGTGATACCTCCAGGCTAAATTAAGACTCAGTCCTGTTACAGCATTATAAATCAACTACAGCGTTTTTTTTTCAGTTTTTTTTTAAAATCACAGCATACAATAGCAGATGTGTAGATATTACCAGTGCCGCCTTTAGTTTCAAATGGTAAATGAGTGATTTGGTTGGCTGAAAAATAAGTCGCATGTGTTTGTCATTGGTCCTCAGCTTTCGAACAAGCCAATAGCCAGATTTTTTGCAGTTAGGAAACCAGACTGACTTTCCTGTGTTACTGACGGTTTCTGTGTTCTTGTCCAGATGGCAAAGAAAAGTGCACTGGAAAGTGTAGTTTATATGGTGACTTTTGGTTTGTAAGGTAATCTGGATTTATGAGTAACCGCATAGGAAAGAGTTTGATATTGGGGGGGGTAGGCAGGGGAAACACAACTTAATAATTATTGGAGGGATGAATGAAGGGGATATGTGTCCTCCCCCCATGTCCCCCATTTTGTACATCCCCGCTCATGAGTATACTGTATGTAAATTATTTTTGCTGAGGATTCTGGGATGAGAACAAAGTGGGTGTGAGGTAATCAGGATGAATCAAGGTCACCATGGATTCCCTTTGTGTATCTTTTATCCCTGAAATCGAAACAGATTTTGCACCCTGGAGCACCTATGCTTGAGACACTTAGCATAGATATTTTATATATTTATTTGCCTTGCAGTTGAGCTGCACATTCTCTTATCGTCTTCGCAAACAAATTGAGTCTGGACTGTCTTATCACCCTCAGCTGTGCAGTTTAGTTTAGATCACTGTGTGATCGAATAGGGGCCCCCTGTGATGACCCAGTGCATCATGGGATATGCCCTGGGTATAGAAAACATACTGTAACTAGACACTACAAGCATTTACCAAATAGGAGGTTTAAACCCATATACTGAAAGCTAATAGGAATCATTGTGGGTTTAGTTTTTGTATAGGTTTAATTCAAGTACCAGATATGCATAACAATATCAAGGGCAGATAGTAAACATTATATACCTCAGTATTTACTATACTATCTAGAAATGAAGACACAAACTTATATGACACATGAGCTGATGAAAAAAATGACTTTTGTTGTTATGTGTCATTAACAGTTTAGAGCACAGGTGTCAGACTCCAGTCCTGGGGGGTCAGAGCCCTGCACATTTTTGGGTTTCCCCTCGTTTAACACACCTGATTCAACTTCTTGTGCTAATTACCACATAGCTGTTGAGCTGAACCATTTGTGGTGGAACAGGGAAAGAACTAAGCTACACAGGGCTCCGGCCCTCCAGGAATGCAGTTTGACACCCCTGGTTTAGAGGGTTTTTTTGGGGACACAGAAGGTTTAATTCGTTAAGGTAAAGATGGTGCAGAAGTGATGATTGAGCTAAAGGAATGACACAGGCTGATTCTGTAATCTAGGCTCAGCTTAATTCATCTTGTACACCCTTGTGCAAATAAATTGAAACAAGTTCAGCATATCGACATTTCAGTATATAATATGACCTCATCGGTTTTTTAGTTGGGTTTATTTGGGTGCGATTTGGCGTAGAATCCAGCACTTCTGAGCAGTCTTCGATGGTCCTGGGGGTCCCAGTACCGCACTTGAATTAATGCCTGAATAAGCTTATCTTTTGTGATACAGTCCCCTCCACAAAGGCACTGCTTTCAGATTGACCACAGATTCTCTGTATACCTTGATTGTCTTCTTGTTGATGAAATTCCTGTCCGTTTTCGACATATGGCACAGGGCTAGGTACTGAGAGATGCCTGACCCGCCAGGAAATGTAACGATGATGAAATTTCCTACATATGATGATGTAACTCCAAGCCATTGAAAAAGTGACTAATGAAGGCATATTGTTGGCTTTCTGGAATGAAATTGAAAATCAAATTGTGAAAAAGTTACCGAATTAATTATTTTGCACAAGGGTGTAGACTTCAACCAGTTCCCTTGCATGTATATAATTTTGCTTAACTTTACTGGTGAAAAGCTAGATTGCTGTTAGATTAGTGTATTTTTGTCTTTGTTCCTCTCACAGATGGGGTTTATTCAGCTCAGTAAGGACCTTTTATTTATCGAGCCCCTGAATGATACTGTTGCCGTCACGGGACACCCGCACCGCGCTTACAGAAGAAAGCGCTCCGCAGAGGATACGTCCACCGGGGGGAATGCTGACAGCCACTGCGAATTACTCCCTGGTAACCTTCATTCATTGGACATATGTCATGAGCCCTTTGATATATCATATCTTATTATAGGGCCCACGAAAATTACTTCATTGTATTGTTGGGCCAAGAAAAAGAAAGTCTGGCACTACAGCCTCAACTTTTATAGATGGATAAATCTTTGATGCTTTCCGAGTCGTTTCAAGTAATGTCTGTGCACACGTATTTGAATTTTTCCTAATTACATTTTTGATCGGACTCCAAGGTCCGACATAAACTTCGCATACAAAGGCCCAGAATAAGCAGGGATCCAAGACCTTTTTCCATTTTTATATTTCTGATCATTTTGTGATGATGAACCTGTAATATTTTGCTAAACGGTATACTTTCCCTTAAATACTGTGTTTTACTCTGATTTTTGAAGAGAGACGTAGGTGTGTATAATATAAATGACCAGTCAGACCAGATGAAGGGTTGGGAATTAATACCTCCATACACCAGACCCTTGATGGATTTTAATACTGTTTTAAAGATTACCCAGAATGCACGTGTGCCAACTTGCTATAGCATATCAACTAGAAACACTTCTACAATGCATTGGCTTCCTGAATCACATTATATGTCTTTAAGCTTGAAAAACATGCCCTTTGTGTTTATATTCACAAGTGATTATCACCCCCTTTTTGCTCTCAAGCTTTTAATTCCATTAATCTTTTGTCTAGCCTGACAGAGATCATCTGTCTGTCTGCGATTATACCTAAACCTATAGATGCTTTAAATTCCATCCTGCACTGTGCCCTGATGCCGTGAGTATTTGCAAACGTACCTCCCTGGCACTTTCATTTGGTTAGTCTCCTGCCTTTCCTGACAGAGGTGGTGCGGAGAGCCCATCTGTCTGCGAGTGATTAAGCCGAAACACAAAAGGGGGCTGGAGATCCTGCCCAGGTGCCCCCAGGTGCAGCTCACACGCACTTCCCCGCTCGTTGTGTTTAATTAATCTCCTGCACAGCCCAACAGAGGTGCGTCGGAGAGGTACTGTCTGAAGGCGATTAAGCCTAAATGCAGTCGTGCTTTAAATCCTTGGCCCGTTTCATGCCAGCTATACTGCGGATATATCCCCTCCCGGGATGCTCATTTGATTTACGGGCCACCCTGCTTTAGCCTTTGGGAACGCAACTTTTTTTTTTTTCAAACCGGGGCAACGTGAAGCGTTTATGTGCCGGAAAGCTTGAAAAAAAAAAAGGGTAACGCACTTTCACACCTAATTTAATGTCTGTGAAATGATGGATGGTGATGTGTATGTCTTAACTCTTTGGCAAAACCTGCTCCCTTCCAAAAGATCACGAACACCCCCCCCCCCTTCCCATATGGGCTAGTTTGAGACTAGAAAAAGATTCGGCTTGTCAGAGGTACGTTGGTGAAGTCTGGACTGGCATTCCTGTCTAGCTGTGGTTGTGGGCTTGAAGGTTTTCATTAAGACATCTTTTCTAGCTGTTTTTGATTAATGCTCCGCCGCGTCACGCATCGCCTCTCCTGGTTCCTCATCCACGTTGAGTGCCCTTTACCCTGAGCCTGAGTTGGAAAGGATGAGCCGCATCGAGTGCGATCTCCCTTCCACAGAGAAGCTGAAATTTAAAAGCCAAAGAGCGACAGAGAGCAGGAGAGCGAAGAGGTACTCATACAAGCTGCTCCATGAATACAACGTGGAGACGCTGGTGGTGGCGGACCCTGCCATGGTCAGCTATCACGGCGTGGAGGCGGCGAGGCGTTTCATCCTCACCGTCATGAACATGGTGCGTATTCCCACCTCCATCTTTAATCCCGACGGTAAACATTTCCTTCCACTCCTAAGATGGATCCAGTTAATGGAATAGCAGAAAATGTAATAAACATCTAATGTGGTAATGTTCAGTGCTGTTATCATCTGGGATCAATTTGCTCCTGGTTTGCCAGTTTATGCCGTTTTAATCTAGATTAGTGTACCTAGTAAGAATGAAATTTGAAGATAATGTACCAATAGCATTATTAATCATAAGCTACATTCTTTCTAGATAATTTTGATTCCTGCTGCTGGACCTGTTGAGTTTTACCTGAATGTTTCTTATGTAAGAGCATAAAATTAGCACCTTACTCACAGACATTTGACATTGCTTCTGTTGCTCCTGTAAGATTATTGTTCCCAGACCTGCGCCCCTCCCCCTTAGAATGTCTCAGTGCCAACACTGACGAACCTTTCCTATTCGTGCAGACTCACTGCTCTCTGTTCCACGACTCTGCCCTCCTTCCCATCCAATCACTTCTTGCCACATCACTCTCCACTTGACCTTTTAAAACCGGTGCTGCCCTGATACTCAGCCAGCCAGTCACCATGCCTGCTGCCACTCATGTTACTTATTCCATGCTTGCCATCCTGTCCTCTGCTTTTAGTGATCTATACCGTCTCGTGACCAGATAGACCATATCTTTTCATCTTCTATGCCTTCTACTGAAAGGAGCTATAAATGACAATTTGTTATTAATTTAAATTATGCCACAGTTTGAATGAATAATCTGCATAAAAATATAATTATGGTCCCTTGTTTACCTTTACTGCCATGTTTAAAATTTAATCTATCTATCTATCTATCTATCTATCTATCTATCTATCTATGAAAAAGTTAAGGTCATGTGACTGTATCGCAGTGGTTATAATCAGATCAAACGGACAACAGAGTTGTCAGTATGGGCACACTGCTGGTCCCATGTCAGTAGGGTGTGGCCCCCCACGGTCTGGATACATGCGGCGATATGGTGCGTAAGGGAGTCGTACAGCTGTCGTATCCTTTCCTGCGGCAAGTCAGCCCACAGCTATTGTAACTGGGCCTCCAGATCCTGCAGATCGACACGGGGTCTGAGTTGACGTCTGAGCTGGTCCCACGCACGTTTCATTTGGGAAAGACTGGGGGACCTGGCTGGCCACAGGAGGAACTCAACATGAGGCAGGCAGCCCATAGACACACGTGCCGTGTGTGGACGGGTGTTGTCTTGCTGAAAGACTGTACCAGGGTGTTGTCTCAGGAGGGGTAAGACATGCAGATGCGGGATGTCACTGACGTAGCGATGTGCCGTCAGGGTCCCCCAAATCACTACCAGAGATGACCTGAAGTCATAGCTTATAGCTCCCCACACCATGATACCAGGAGCAAGTCGATGTGTCATGGGGTGTTGTAATGCTTGGCGCACAATATGATGCTCCTCCCTTGGTGTGGTCTGTCTTGGGTGATCAGATCCTTCACCACGTGTGTGGGTGCCCTCAGGTGCCAGTTGGTTCCAACATTGGACAACTGTGACATCTGCATGCCCCACATGCTGGGAAATTGCACGATACGACCACCGGGCCTCATGCAAACCCGCAATGCGACCTATCAAACTCCGTCAAGTGCTGGTAATGCTGTCTGATGTGGACCATTACTTCTGGGTGTTTAACTGTTTTTGTCACTGAGTGTACAGTATTTTAATTAATCGAGCTGAATATCCAAGATGCACTTAATTCACAGGGTTAATCAGAAACTCTCTAGTGATTTAAAGTGCGCTTGCACACCCAGTGTAACCTCATAATTTTTGTTATCTAGGTTTTCAGCCTTTTTCAACACAAAAGCCTCGGCATCCAGATGAACATCCGTGTGACCAAACTTGTGCTGCTCCAGGAAACCCCAGTAAGGAAACATTTTCTTAATACATACATTGTTTGGAATGGGTCTCCCAATGCGAAATCAAAACACGCAGCAGAACTGACCATAATTCTGAATTAATTATACCCCTGTCAGAGATGACACTAATTACATTGCAAATAAATAACGAAGATGGATGCGTCTGCGATTAAGTGTTCTTCCTGCTAAACTGTAGTGAAGGACAAATGCTCTATTGGGATTAAAAAAAGAGAGGAAGCACTTCTCATTCTAGCATTTTATTATTTTTCACAGCAGTGCTGCCTGATGATGTGGAACGTGCTTTTAGACATGGTATTTATGTCATTCCTGGTGTCCATCAGTTTCCATTCCAACATTCGCATAAATTCCAACATCTGCTTATTCCACATTCTCAGAAATTACCTGTTGAATGATGCTATTATCGCAATTTTTAGTGCCCCTGCAAATTTCTGCTGGCTTTGTTGGAAAACATCGAGAGGGTGTGTGGCTCCATGGGATTGCATGCTGTGTGTGTGAGTGATCTGAAGGTTGTTAGTTCAAATCCCGGAATTGACCAGGGTGTTCGACTGCTGGGTCCTTGAGCATGGCCTTTCGTTCCCACTTACTCCAGAAGCTGGCGAACCCCATTTTCCTAAAAAGTTAATGAAGCTTTAGATTAAAGCACATGCTAAATAAATGAAAACATATTGCATGTAAACTATTGACTTGAAGATATACAGCTGACATCACAGCCAAATTGTGTTTGTGAAAAGAATCTCATTGTTTTTCTTTTTCCTGCAGATGTGTTTTTGGGCCGATAGTCCGTTTTGTCAGATTGCCGTTGTTTGGCTTTTTCGCTCTTTTTCTCCAAGTTTGGCCCGATGTAGGAGTGAGAGCCTTTGGGGGCTTGGGGGGACCCGCACAGAACAACGACACGGTCATTGGAGCAACAAAGAGCACATTTAGGCTGCATTAATAATATTCAAACGGTGGTTTTTAATGCTGGTTATGTTTCACCAGGATAAAAATAGCCTCAGACGACACTGCATAGGACGTGAACCTATCAAAATGTTGCCCTTCACTTTGATTCAGACCCAACAGCTGTCTGAGACCTCCTAACCGTACAGGGGTGGTGTGTGAGTCAGTGAGTTAAGTGCTGTTCCTGTAATCGGAAGGCTGCTGGTTCAAATCCTAGCCAGCTGTTTCCGTCATTAGGTCCTTCAGCAGGATCTTTAACCCCCTGTTGCTCCAGGGATCTGAACCTGGTTTCTCAAAAACATTGATCTTACTTTGGATAAAAGCATCTACTAAATAAATAAAATTACTGCCTTTCTCCTCAGGCTAAAGCTTTACCTCTTTTACTGTTTCCAGAGCTAAAATTCCTGGCCCCCAACTTTGGAATAACAAGCATTGAAAAACAGTGCTATGCATCATATACTGTAACTCATTATTTAATCAGGAGGATAATTTGATAACTTGCTTTTGACTTCCCTTTTAAACCTGTG
>JAODLD010000124.1:186679-197684 GCA_026781065.1 Mormyrops boulengeri
TTTTGACTTCCCTTTTAAACCTGTGCAGTAACCCTATTTCAATGGCAGAATGCCCATCAGTCTGTAAAGCACTAATATATTTATATATATATATATATATATATATAAAGTGAGATTTTGAGGAAAAGCCAGGGATCTGAGAGGTTCTTTTGGGCACTGGTCTAAAAGAAATAAAACAGTTTGGTAGCACTTTACTTAAGGCCATGTTTTTAGGAATTTATAAACAAATTCATAACAAATAGTAATGCATTCCAAAAGCATTATAGACATGGCTATAAATATTTATCAAAAGGCATAACACATTATATCCATATGTATTATGCATTATGAATGCTCTATGAAGCTTTCATCTATAATGCACTATATATACCTTTATAATGCATTATAATGGTCGATATAAGCATTAAGGATGCTATGTACTGCATTACATAGGTATCTATAGTGCATTAATGAGAGCTTCATAAGGTGGTCATAATGCATGATAAACATGGCTATAATGTTTTATGCCCCTTTAAAATATTGACAGGCATGTGTATAATGCATTATGAATGCATTATAATATGTTATGAATGTGTTTATAAATTACTAAAAACATGTCCTTAAGTAAAGTGTTACCAAAAATGTTTTAGTTTCCTTGATCTGGCCCAAAAACTGATCCGACATGCAAAATTCAGGAGCAACTCACAGTGCAGAACAGGAGGTTCCTGACTCATGGAAGCAATCAAACCCTTACATAAGCAGTTCCATAAACTCTATGCATTCTGGGATATTTTTCAAGGACTACTTGTAGTACAGTGATTACGGCTGTTTGACGCGGTGACAGTGACACATCCACTGAAGGCGGATGGGCTGTGGATGACGCGCGGGTGACTTTGTCCCCAGGCAGACATGTACATCGGGCAGCATGGCGAGAAGACGCTGGAGAGCTTCTGTCGCTGGCAGCACGAGCAGTACGGGCGAAAGGGCGCCCAGTCAAACTTCGGCAGCCCCTGGATGGACGACAGCCCGTCGGTGGACACAGCCATACTCATCACCAGGTGGGCAGCTCCGACTGCTCGAGATTCAACATTTAAGATTATTTATTTGCCTGTTGTAAC
The DNA here is from genome assembly GCA_026781065.1 of Mormyrops boulengeri. Taxonomy (NCBI): domain Eukaryota; kingdom Metazoa; phylum Chordata; class Actinopteri; order Osteoglossiformes; family Mormyridae; genus Mormyrops; species Mormyrops boulengeri. The sequence goes on from JAODLD010000124.1 coordinate 187,777, forward strand.
AAAAGGACACCAAAATGCTTAATGGGGCCATTCAAACATTAACATGGAACGTGTAAGACGGCACAAAACAAAGGCAACTCCCAAAACATAAAAGCAGACATATAACTCGGAATAATAATTAAAAAATGTATTATTATCTTTATTTTTATAGCACTTCTCATAAAAGGAATGCAGCTGAAAGTGCTTCACATATCAAAATTAAAACGAAAGACAGAGAAGCAACTAACATACAGGTCAATGAAAATGGTAAAAAAAGAAAGGAAAAAGATAAAAAGAAATACATTACACGGCAGTGTTGGGCATTCCAGGTCCAGAAGCTACAAATACAGACCAAGATTTTGTTTCTACCAACCAGTTGAGTACTCTGTGACTGTCATTCTGGACACTGCCCACTCATATATTAAATAAGCATAAATTATGGTTGAAATGGGAGGTTTTACAGAGTGAAAAGCAATATATGAAGTATGGCTGTGTAAAGTGTTGTGGATTGATGAGGCGTGCAAACTTTTACTGAGACACAGCCGTAAGATGGCTGCCGAGCTTTCTGAACCAGCGCTCTAATGTCCCATTTGCTGTTCGCTTTACTGACAGATCTGATAGGCTGGCTTTAGTCAAGACACCCACAAAGAGATGCTTCTGCTATACTCTAAGCCAGTGCTTCCCAATCCGGTCCTCGGGGATCCATAGTCGGTCCATGTTTTTGCTCCATCCCAGCTCCTTATCGGGAGGGAGCAAAAACTTGGACTGTCTGTGGGTTCTCGAGGACCGGATTGGGAAACCCTGCTCTGAACTGCTGCATTAAGAACCAAATGTAGGTTCTTAATCCCATAAAAAACTGGATCTGTTGGAGGAGCAGAGGCAGAAGCTGACGGGGCTGCTCAGGGCCGCCACTCTTCAGGCACAGTATTTAATTTCGCCAGACAGGTGCTTCATATTTAGGGTGTCATAGAGCCATATGGAATGAGGTGATGTGTCCATGGGAGGTTTTCTGCAGTTAATCAGCCAGCTGTGTCTCAATCACATTTTATTTGTCGTAACAGTGTTGTCCATTGTCTTGTTTGTGACTGTCCGGGACCCTCTGATTCAGCTGTTGGCAACGAGCCGCGGACACAAGGGCCAAAGAGTCCCGAAAGGACCTGCGCTGGAAATCGGGAAGACTGATAAAAAACAAATAAGCCCAAAAATCTTACATAAAATCGCCAAAATCTGCCTGAGTCAATACAGTAAGTTAGGAAAAAATAGCTACAAAAATGTGTTGAGTAGAAATGCATGTTTGTGATTATTTGGCACCTTCCCTGAGGTTTTCGCTTCTTCCGGAAGAGGGTTTAGTGTCTAATTTAAGGGATCAGATTCGTGCTGCATCAAGATAAAATCTTTTCCGTGGCTTAAATTGTTTTTCAAAACCCTTTCTGCCTGTGACGGAAAGGTCAGAAATAAAAGCAAAACCTTTCCGGTGCAACGGAAATCACGAACACAGAAGTTCATTGTCCTTAGTCATTGACATCACTGTAATTCACTCTGCTTTCAGGGGGAATCCTGATAGGAGTCACGGCGTTTCAGAGCCTGCTTGGCAAACAGAGCAGTGCTGTCTTTTATTGTTTTGTGCCCTTAGCCGAAGCTGGTGTCCAAAGCAATTTATGATCTAGCTCAATATTTTATCGGAGCAACTCAGGTGAAGCCGACTACAATGGAATGTCTCCTTGTGGAACTTGAAAGTTCTACCTACAGATTTTACATCCTCAGCCAACGGGCTAGCCACCATGCTAATGGCTGTCCCAATGTCCAAAGATCGGGTATTTAGCAGGGTTGCCGATTTGGTCAGCTGGCTGGAGTGACAGCGTCAATTTGGGACAAGACTGCACACACATTCACATGCATTTACATGTATGTAGCAGGTCTATTATCTTGTAAATAGTCTGTAGGGTTTGAAAACTGCCCCAACACTTTTGATGTACTGTAGTTAATTTTAGGTTTATAGTGGAGTTATATAGATTTGCTGTAAGATTGCTTGCATGAGCGTAAGAGTCTGAAAGCATGAATATCACGCCATATGCGTGAGAATTGACACCCCTGCATTTAGTTGGCCGAGAGTGAGGGGGAAATTTGGAAAGGGCAGTAGATCTGGTTCCATAAAAATGTCCCAATTGAAGAATTTTTTCCTCCTAGCCAGAAAGTCATACCTTCCTCAGCTTTGATAAAATGAAATACTTTTATATATCGTTTGTATGACCAATACATTGGAGTTGGTCTTCATCTTGGTCTTCCCTTCTGCGTCTTCATGGAAAACAAGAACACAGGTGAGGGCTCACCTGGAGCATTTTTTTCTGAAGTTAAGGGCCTTGCTCATGAGGCCAGCAGCCACAGGATTCAAACCAGCGATCTTCTGTACGCAGACTTAGGTTCCTAACCAGCAGAGCCACAAGCCATCAAAAAGAAAAATCGGCCTTGAAAATTGCAGAAGTCCTCTATATTCAGATAGTCATGGTTGAGTATTGGGTTACCCACAACCAGCAATAATCACACAGCAGTTAAACCTCGTAAACTACGGTCTTGTCAGTGCACAGAGATATGGGAGATCAGTGCACAGACCCCCGGAGCAGAGTGTAAAAATCTGTCTCCTGATGGGCCCCCAGCAGCTTTATGGATTGACAACGGCAGAAATATCCCTGCTAATCCTCGGGGACCTGGGTGCCTTGCCGCCGAAAGGGATAAAGATTCCTTGTAGTTGGCCAGTGAGCCGTACAAATTATGTACAAATGGGTCAGATCGTCACGGCAACTTTGGCTGCTCGGCGCTGACGTCCCGTCTCTTTGTGTTTCAGGAAGGATTTCTGCGTGCATAAAGACGAGCCGTGCGACACCGTGGGTAAGTTCCTGCGTTCTGTAAAACGTGGCGGCTTCCTGTGCCGCAACTTTGTCCATAGCGGAATTTCAGTCAGAGTCATTTATCGTGTCCTCCACTGTTTTCAATTGAATTTCGCTGGTCAGGCTACCGGGCTGCCTGGAGGCTTAGCGGGTCGCAAGTCACCCTTATACCTTCTGAGTCGTGGGTTCAAATCACACGTTCAGCCAGAATATGCCTGTTTTTCTCAATTGGGTTTCCTCCTGTAAGGCGTGTAATCTCTTTGAGTTCTTTAAATAGTCCATATTGGAAGGGTTTGTGCACCCTGCCGTGGACTGGCATCTCACTCAGCCTTGCACCCTTTCCCCACCACAACCCTGTGAAGCCTAAGTGACTATGGAAGATGGATGGATCATCTGGCTTTTACACGATTCAATGTCCGTCCTGATTAACACGGTCACTCGAATGAACTCATTTTCCTCCATGACACAGATGGCTGAAGAATAATAATAGTGACGGACACCCCCAGCTGCTGCCCCTCCCCAAGATGTTTGTTGTTGTTTTGTTTCCATAGGAACCAGGCTAAGGTAACGGCCATATTGTTTTGTTTCCCGCTGTTTCTTAAAAAGCACGAAGCTTAGCGCTGCCAGCGCTCTCACGGTTGGTTAGCCATTAATCCCACACCTTTCCTGTCAGGTAGCTCGGTGATGATAATGTAAACAGTGCACAAAGACCCAGGCTGTTTGAAAGAGGCTTTAAAACAATCACAGCCACCCGCGTTGAAGGTGGAGACTGATCTTCTAAGTAGAAGACGAGGAAGTTGTGTTTACCGATGAAATACCGATAAGGATTTGACTAAATCAACAAGCTTCAAACTTCAGCTAAAAAAATAGAGCACCTTGAAATCGGGTAATGCACATACATAAATATCAGCATTTTATGAATGAGAAGTTTAATGTTTTATTTCTATATTGATTTAATTGTTACGTGAATTTGTGTCAACTGACTGGCATTGATGTTTTTATGAACTCCAGACTGCAGCTGTACCCAGGGTAACATTTCTTTTAATGCACTGTGGTCTGCTGGACTTTAACTAGTCTTGTAAGGTGAGAAGGTGTGTGGCCAACCTGCATACGTGACCCAATGCACTATGAGGGCGGACAATTCTATTCACTGTCGCTAAGCGGCAGGCGTTTGACGTGGCGGCTCGTCATGCACGTCGGCAAGCACAGTGGGAGTCGATCTCCAGCTCGTCTCCCTCACTTTTGCAAACACAACATGGCACGTGCCGTGCAGGGTTGCCATGGCTACTGCACTGTTTCGTGAAGTTTTGCAAGGTGTAATTGTTTCCATGACCTGTGGAGAGCTTGTGCACCTGAATTCTCCATTTCATGTGCATATAACATATTGAATAATACACCTGTTACAGCCCAGATGAAATAATTAAGTAGATACCCCATACTTTTGGCAACATTTACGATTATACCTAGAGTTAGCGGGCATATGTTGTACAACAGCCACTGTATAAAAAAGCATGTAGCATCTGGTGAGCCAAAGAAGACTGCCCATGAAATGTTTTTGCGACAAATTCAGCAGCTTAAAACCTTTTTGTTATAATGAGCTAGCAATTCTGTAACTCAGAAGCTCATGTCGTTTCAAAGTAGCTAAGTACAAAACCAAGGCTGTGGTATACGGGACAGAATACAATGATTTACATTTTAACTTCATTAACTACCTCAATATAAGGTTTCAGCTAAAGTCTGCACCAGGGGGAATACTGTACAGGCACACCTCCACTAAATAAAACTTAAATAAAACTAAAGTATGAATCCGGCCTGAATTTATTGAAAAACCTGCTAAATCCACCAATCATTCTAGACAAGGCTGACATTGGCAAAAGGCCAATACAGCTGTGTTTTACTTGTAATTATGCTAGTCGGGTTAATTTGATCACTGCTGTATTAATTACACTATTAATTGTTGTACTACAGCTAACAACTTTTTTCCTTGCCTTTCGTTCATAACTTATATGGTGGACAGCGTCCCGCATTGCTGCATGACTGGCACATGTAGGTATCGTTCTTCCCCAGCTTGCTAATTTTCAGCATTCACATGATTGTCTTTCTCGCCATGGGTTTCACCAGACGGACCTCACTCCTGATCTGGGCCGTGGCCCACTGTTGAACCTGGGCTTCTGAATTGCTTTGGCTGAGGATCTGGTTAGCCGAAATGGGAATTTGACAAGACGGTCAGCCACGTCTATCACCTTGATGGCTTCAGCCACACACAAAAGGGGGTGGTGTCACTGGAGTCTGGCCTGGTGCCTGTCAGAACGATTCCGTGTCCCACAGAAAGCACACGTGTGCCTCTTGGCAAACGCTGACGTTTCACTGAGCGTTACCACTGGCTCATCCAGCTGCACTCCGCAGTTGTGTCGGTCATGCTTCAAGCGCAGGACTTCTTCCACACAAATGAACCTTCTAGACATATACCTCCCTAATGGATTCATTCATGTAATGATTGCAGCAGGGGGATTTGCCAGAATCTCATAAAGGCGTTTAACTGGAAGCGAATTTAGCATTTAGCAATGTGAATGTTCCTAACTGCGCTTGAGTGAATCCCGGGAAGTTACCTGCTTCTGTACATCTGTAAGGTTATCTTAGATCTTTTCCAGTTGATCTTGGTAGAGAAATGGGCCTGTTTTAATTTTGGATTTGCTACATGGAGTCCAGCATGAATTTGTAAATGTTGTGGTCTAGGCAGGGCACTTGGCTTGTCTGGTCTCTGGCTCACTTGAAATCCTTCTGGAGCTGTGGCTTTGCATGTATATTTTAATGCCTCTGGGGTCTCTTAGCTCATGGGAGTTTTACTTACACAAAAAAGTTCTGAGGGCAGAAGGAAAAATGGTTGGTTTAGAGCGATAACCAATCAGACTGTAGAGGAGGTGGGTCCAGATAGCTTGGTCCCGCCTCCTCTAATTTATTGGACACACCTCCTCTACAATCTGATTGGTTATCTCTTTTGCTCTCGGAACATATTTGTGTAAGCACGTTTGCTTGTCCTGGAGTGTGTAGGCTTTTTTTATTGTTATTGTGGCATTTGCATTTGCAGCATTTGGTTCTCCAGCTACGTTGCCATGGAGAACTGCTGGCATGTTCTACACGGATTTACATCTAATTCACAGGGGTGTCGTGTTTCGGTATGTCGCCTGTTAGGTGTGAGCAGGAGTGCATGAGGAAACCGTGCGGGAAATTACATCGTACTCTGATTTATCCAACACTGAGAGGTTCATAGTGGACCATCACAATCTGAATTATATTAAAATTATGCAAACAAAAAAAACTATTACTATTAAAAACTATTTAGATTGTGTTTTGGAATGTGAGGATAAAATATTGAAGAAATAACAATTACAGATATTTTATAGCACATATTAGCAATTCATATAGTCTGAGCTAAAACTGGCATTTTCTTTTTGATTTTTTTGTGCACTGCAAAAATTGTTAGTTAACATTTAGACCCTTTAAAGATGCAACATGAGGTAGTTATACTCGCCAAATGCTCCATTTCCTGCCAGTTTTATCGCATTCCAATAATGCCGACTCGTCTATGCCAAGCATTCGGCATAGATCATGACATCAGAAAATGACATATGTGACACTGTATAATTAGTTTCATGTGATTAAAGTGCAGAGTTGCATTGTGGGGAAAAATAAACAGAATCAGACCACCTACTAGATTGGAGTATTTTGCGATTTGAAATTGTAAAAGACTTCTATCCTCCAGGCTAGATAACCTAAATTGCATTAAATGTCTTGTGTAAACGTAGATGATTTGCCAATATATTTCATGCTTAAATCAGCAACTCGGTGGGCAGTACTCCAGCCTCTAGGGTTGGAGGGGCAGAACTGGCCTGGCTGTTTGTGTACAGTGTTTCAATGCCCCCCCCCCCCCTTTTACTCTGTTACTCCTCCCAGGTCAGTGGACATACTTCGGTGAATCTTGTCTTTGTTGCAAAACTTGATCTCCCTGAATAATACGTGTGTTATTTGTATCCTCAGGTATCATATGCTACTGCTACAGGTGCACAGCACATGTGCGCGAGCTTGCCTGCGTTTGCCATTAGGACCGGTGAAAGATTGATGTCCGACGATTAAATATTAAGCGCAATACTGTAGCTGTGGGTGCAAGGAAAGGATGGAGATTGTGCCTTTCCCTGCCTTGCCAGTGTGGATTCATTTACTTCATAAAAAGAGTGGTTTATTGTCTTCTGACTGGATTAGAGTGCAAAAAAAGATCTCTCATTTCTTTTGCATTCAGAAATCCTTGCCACTTTTCCTCAGGACAACCCATGCAGTGTTTAAGATTACTTATCGGTCATGAGTCTTCATACTGAGGTGTTCGATTGTGAAAGAGAAACAAATAATGTGTTCTTTTCAGGAGATGAGCGGCAATATTCCAGCACGCAGTCAACTTGACATGCTTTGACTATCAGAGAGACATTAGCATCTCTCGCATGACACGAAGCATTATCGCCGAGATTTCGGCCGCTTGGCTTTGATTTCCGACAAGAGGGATGTCATTACAGGACGTGGGGGGCCTTGCGGGGGAGGGTTTAGGAAAACAAAATGTCCACAAAGCCGGTTGCTTAGCTAAGTGCAGAAAGAACACAGCAACTGGCTGTTGTTCTCTTCATGGCAAAGACAGACAGGCGAGGCCTAGTGGTCATTAATGGACAGATTAGCGCTAATCTCTCGTCTGAGAATCATATTTCTGATCCTGAAAGGTTCGGGAGCCTCATAAACATTGAAAATTAAGAAAATAGGAAATGGTGAAGGGTATAGATAGAAGAGGGTTGGAACACACATCACTGTAATGGGCATTTCGGCCTGAACCTGCATTTATTTACTTTCTCCATCAAAGGCCCGATTGTTCTGTCTGGTTTCGTAATGGAAAGCATTAGTTCTGGATCCGTTTCAATGGGGTGATTAAGCCATCAAAGGTCACGGCATACAATCTACTGTATGGGAAAGTACGAAATCCCTTTCCGTTGTTTCCCCTTTAAACTGATCCCTGCGTAGCTTAGGAGCAGCTGTCAGTCCCACATTGAATCCATAAGCACATAGCGGGACGCCACGCTTCAGTCTTCACCGCGGTGGAACCAGGTTTATCTCCAAAAAGAGCCTATTCTGATGTGCTCTTCGAAGCATAAATGTGTTTGACTAATAGTGTGTGTTTCCAAAAGGTCTTCATCTGGGGCAATTTTTACCTCCCAGGTGTTTGGGATTGGCATGATGGATTAGACCTTTGTAAAACCTGAGAGGGAGAACAACGCTGATGATGTTGTATGAAACGGATATAGCGCAGATGGTAGATGAATCGGTGAATGATGGATGTCTTTAAACTAGCTTTACAAAGACATTCATCCTAAAGTCCTTACAGGTCAACAGAGCAAGTAAATTCATCATTTAATGCTAATATTTAATGCAAAGATTTCAATTACTTTTTAATGAGCACTAATCATCATTCCATCCATCCATCTTCCATAAATGCTACAGTACAGGGTCACAGTCTGCAGTGTCTTTTATTCTACACTATTAATGGTATTTATTAGTCATATTTCAACTTCAGAATAATGTCTGTTGAGTAAAATGATACCAATTACAGTGTAACAAGTAAGAGTACTGATGGCATTTTAATGACCTGGCAGGTTTCTGCATGGATGAATCACTGAATTGACATGTGAAATCCAGATTAGTTTTGTTAGACTAATCCTCCAACACCTGGGTGTCTGGTTCACGACTGTATTCCTGAGGGTCCCTTGAACGGCTATTGAGTGAGGGGACCGGTCGTTTACAGACCGGCGGGAGCTCCTGTCACTTCCAGAAAAGACCCACGCAGGCCTGTTCCCCAACAGGGATCGCCTACCTCAGCGGCATGTGCAGCGAGAAGCGGAAGTGCATCCTGGCCGAGGACAACGGGCTCAATCTGGCGTTCACGATCGCCCACGAGATGGGTCACAAGTGAGTGGGCTCGTTCCCTTCCCAGCCGCCGCACCAGACAGCGCAGAGCGATCGCATCTTCTTATGTTTGTCTTTTTGACGCCCTGTCAGATTTAGATATAGAGCAGGGACGCCAACTTGACTGTCGGCAGGCCTTTGTTTTCATTTTCGCACCTCGAGCTCAGGCAAAAACATAAACAGCGAGGTACCACAGCAGCTCTGCGGGCGATCAGTTTCCGTCCCACTTATAAACATCATTTTCTGCGTTCGGCTGTATTTAGCGGGCGTGATTAGTAAACCTGTCACTCAGAAGTAGGTGTGGAAACAAAATCGACACATATGTGCTTCGGGCTTGCTCCAAAAGCCAAAATGCATTGTTGCGATGAACAAGGAGAATGAGGAAATCACTACAGTTTAAAATTGTTTGCAGTTTGAAATGTTTGCAGTTCATATCTGCTATAACTGGGCCACAGTAGGTGCCATTCTGCTAGGCATGCAACAGAAAGGTTATAGACTGAAATACTAAGGGAGAGCACATTGCTTTAGCAAATGTTCAGTTATTTAAATGATTTTAATGAACACTTCTTTACAGCTGAAAATAGACTGTAAAGCTACCTAATGTGCATAATTAGATCTACACATTTTTAAAACTTTGGGGTGGCACTTAGGGTCCGGCACCTATCCTGGAGGCTACGGGTGCAAGGCAGGGAACAACCCAGGATGGGGCGCCAACCCATCGCAGGGCACACTCACACACCATTCACTCAGAAACCTACAGCCACCTACGGGCAATTTGGTAACTCCAGTTCACCTCAGCATCTTTTTGGATTATGGGGAGGAAACAGGAGTACCCGGAGGAAACCCCACAATGACATGGGGAGAACTTGCAAGCTCCACACACATAGAGCCATGGCAGAGACTCGAACCCTGGTCCCAGAGGTGTGAGGCAATAGTGCTAACCACTGCGTGCTGCCTCACCCAATATAATCTTATAAACTATATTCCAGATATGCCAAAGTAGAATTTCAGCAGTTTGTACCTTAAGGAGACGACAGCGGCAACAAG
>JAODLD010000124.1:203644-223709 GCA_026781065.1 Mormyrops boulengeri
AGTGTATGAAAAGCCGAATTTACATTGACAAATGTTTGCCGCACATTCCTTGTGCAGCCACACGTCAATATTAAAGCATTTCCCCCCCCCCCAAACATCCATTATTATTCAGTTATTCTTCAGTTATTTGTAGAGAGCAGGGCTGTTTCTGACCATTTTAGTGCTCTAGGCGAGAGTCCAGATGACGCCCTTTCACCACTCATCACCAGTATACACACCAGTATACACATGCACAAAACAAGGCACAGCTGACATAATGTGTAAACACAGGACAGCCACCATCTAATTTCTTAAATTCAAGGCAGCTTTTTATTAATAAACATAAATATCACTTATCATTATCTTATGACTTATCACTGACCATAGTTCTGCAAATGGTATGAAATCGATACGGTGTGGAGCCAACAAAATGACATAGATGCAGTGGATACTGCGGACCCTTAATCGCAGGATTTCTAACCTTCTTCAGGGGCAGCTGCACTTGCACCCCCTAAAATGTCCTTGGTGCATCTGTAAGATTCATCATAGATTTTCATTTACTGCCTAACCCTAACCCAACTAAATGCTAATACTTGGATGTATCAGCAAAGAGTAAACACTTCATACTTTTTAAACTTTGTTTAGCAATGTGGTGAATTATATTGATTGGAAAAAATCTCCCATTTTTTGTGCACGGACTGTAAAGTCCTAATTTTTTCTCAGTTCTCTATACAGTTTTTTTGTGTTAGACGTTTGGATGGACAGCAAAATATTATTAAATTACTTTCCTAATCTGATGACAAGAACTTGGGAGACAACATACAAACTTTACGTCTTTACCTCTGTATTGGACTTTATTTCCTTCGCTCTCTTTCCTTGCACCAGATGGCTTTGATCATTTTGTTATCAATTGACCGCTTGGCTGCCATTACATATGAACAGCCACACAGAGAGCAGTGCATGCTGAACTGCGCCAGTGTGCCCCTCCTGCTGTGACTCTCCCTGAGGGCATTACTGTCACTGGTCTGTGTGCAGGGCATCCTTTGTCAGGGTGATCTGTTTGTAGTCTGCAGCATTTACTTATTTGAAAGTAGACCATCAGCATAGATTGTAACTGATTGCAATTAATAATAAGGCAAACGGCACTCATCTGGCCCACCAAATGAATTAATTTAAAAATCCTTTTCCCTCTGGCACCCCCCTGGAGGTGGTGGCACTATAGGCCTCGTTCACTTATGCCTAAAAATGCTCCTGGCAGAGGGCATGCTTGGTGCATGCCAGTCCTTGTAGCTCCAGGGTTGTGTGTGATTCAGTTGGTTTGGATAATGGACCTATGATTGGAAGGTTGCTAGTTCGAGTCCCAGCGTCAGCCAGGCGATTTCATTGGCCCCATCAGCGACTCCCCGAGTCATGAGTTGGGCCCTTGGGCAAGGCCCTTAACCCCAATTATTCCAGCCACTGGCTGGTCCTGCTTTCTCTACTGTGCATTGCTTTGGATAATAGCGTCTGCAAAATAAATGCAATGTGCATGATTGTCTTTAACTAAAAGTCCACTGGAGGGGTTGTACATCGGATTCCCCACCTGGATAATATAAAGAGGAAAGATTATATTTTATTGATCCCTGTGGGGAAATTCTATTTTCACCTGCCTCATCTGACTCTCTGTAGGTGAGAGCAAGCTTAGCGATGAAGGGCAGCCACCCATAGCAGCACCCAGGGAGCTGGGGGTTAAGGGCCCACAGACATGCTGAGGCCGGGCTCAAACCAGCAACCTTCCAATCGCGGGTACAAAGACTTGTGACTTGATGGCGTTCCCCAATTCACGGCAGCCTGAAAACTAGTAACTTTGTCTTCATCAAGTTAAAAACATGTACAGTCATCTCATGCAATGAAAGGGACATTGATGGAGAGGGGAGGAGCCATGGGGAGTCGTGCACGTGGCTGAGCGCGGTGATCTTCGGAAGCCATTAAATCGCGCAGATACAATGAAGCGCTGTTGTTCTTCGCCGATGACCCATGCTGGGCGCATTCATTGCCACCGTCTGCTACACACAACGGAGCAGAGTCCCCTTACTCGATGGAAGCTCCTTTAAATGGATCAGATGGATAAAAGGAGAGAGATACGGCTGAAAATATGGATGTTCTCGCTCTGCCCTGGCATGCGAAAGAAAAGACGTATGAAGACATGGGGTTATCGTTATTTTTGTGAGAATCACCCAGGGTCAGCGCTGTGGCAATTTCTGTGGGGCATTTGGATCAAAATGCATTTTTTACCACCAAAAAGTTGTTTACCAATAGTTTTTTTTTTCTCTGTCAAGACATTTTGCCACATACACAGGCGAGTCTCGCCTTGGACGCAGTTGACCTTGTACAGGCAGGATCATGATCCCTGGGAATCACCACAGTGAATTCATGCTTCTTGGGGAGGTTCTAACAGGCCACACATGAACACTTTTGATTTTTGCTGCCAGAGTCGTGGTTCAGCAGCTGTCTCCAATCCTGGCCCTAGAATGAAATACTGTATTATATGCACGGTTTTCAGCACTTAAAAAGCTTGTACATTCATTAGCCCTCTGGTCAACGATTAGAAATCCCAGAGCGAGGCTTTGATTCCCAGCTGCAGTTGAAAAAAATCACTATTGTTTAGACTGTGGCATGTACAGTAGTTTCAACTGTAATTGGGCTTTATATCTATGAGCCCAGGCACTTAATCTTGGTTATTTTTTAGACTACAACAAAACAAGATCTCTGGTTATTATATAATTAAGCAGACTGTAAGTGTTCTGCAAATCAGCAGGATGTTGTTGATTGGGATTTATATACTAAGATACTAAGAGCACACAGGGCTGACTTTTGAGAATGTGTGCTTTTTTACCGCTGCAGTCAGAATCTTTGCTGGTATGTTTTTAAGTACGATTTATATATATCACAATCTGGGCCTTCAAAGTGTCTGTCAAATTGAGATGAATAGATTGTTTTTTTTTTTCTGTGCACATAAATGACAGGAACCGTTCAAAGTATCCGAAAGGCTGTCGTGGAAATGATTCTAATGCATAATCAGGAGGAAACCTCTGTTGTGAAGGTGAACCACTCACCTTGCTGGGCTGTGAAACACATTGGAGAGAAAATGCGTGAAGACATCGATGGTGATGTTAATGATGTTTGGCACAGCAAATAAAAGTGGCAGGAAATTTGAAGGAATCCTGACTTTATGCACCTAATACATGCATGTAGCTTGAGCAGTTTTCAGATGGGCTGCACACGATTAGACTTATTTAAGTCAGCAGAATATCATCTCTGGCTAACTGTACTGTAAATGCATCTGCTGGTGTTTCCAAAGTGAGGAGAATCTGATGTACAAACAAGTAGAATCATTAACCTGACTGCTTATCACGTTTCGGTATAATTTTGCCAAATTACTTATAGAACTCATGGTTCTCAGGAACCTCTTGCGGTAATGCTACATAGTGTTTTATTAAAGACGTTAAACATTAAGTGAGACGTCTGGCTCTTTAAGCTCAATTAACTCAAAATTACATTACTGGAAAAGATGCAGGGAAATAACAGGGAATTCAAATAAACAAACCGACAAACTGAGTGGGAAAAATTCTGCGCCCTGCTGTGGGAAACACACCACTCTGCTCTTCGTCGTCCCAAAGGCCTCTCCAGTTCTTCTTCCTCACAAATCTGCTTGATTTTTATATCAGTTGGAGTCCATATAGCTAAGCTCAGGCCATAATGAGCATGAGACTAAGATACGACCTGACATCAATGGCACGGTTTCTCAATCAGTGAGCAGCTTCTAAGTCAGCCATGGAACCGTGACAGGGAAACACGGTTTGGACCGCAGTGGGATGGACGTGAACCCAATTGCCGCCAGGGAAAATTCCCCAGCCTGATGTTAAGGAGCAATACTGGATAGCACGCATGAGCATATCACAACACAGAAATGAATGTAATTCCAACCAATCATTTGGAAGTCTTTTTAGGACAGACAGCCTTACACGCAACAAGGTTGGTTAAGTTGACAGAGCAAGCATGCTACTGTTTTGATATCATGGAAGAAAGAAGCACTCAGTAGTTGGTGAAGAATTCATCAGCTCAGCAGCCAGAACATCTTTTTTTAAGAGAAATTGTGGATAAACAAGGCTAAAAGGCGTTGGTGGTGTGGCGGTACTTTTTGCAGTTTCAAGAATGAGACACAACAGGCTGGTGCTGTGTGCTGTAAACTCTCCCGAAAACTTGTGTGAACTGACACTGGAACGACTACGCATTTTTTCACCACTCGAGGCATTGCTGTCAAGTGTAACACAGATCCTGCAAGCGGTCACAGTCAGGCATGTCAGCAATTAGTGTTTCCACTTTCAACCTGAAGAAATATGGGGCAAATCGCATCCCGTACTGGTTAAAACTGGGACTCCGCACTTTGTTTTTCACTACAGGATGGCTGAGAAGTCTACCAGCAACATCAAATCCCTTTCCTGTAACCACAAGTGAGGCAGTCAGAGAAAAAACCTAGAAACAAATTGTACTGTCAGAGTTTTGCAGAGTAACAACCTTTGACAAATATTTGTTTTCATATGATTTATTTAGTAAAATTAGATTTCTGCTTGTAGTCCACTCAATATCTCGCCTTTTTAAATGCTCAGAATCTCTTAATGAGGGCAAGTCAAAGGGATTCTTAAGCAAAAATTGAGCCTCAAAATATGAATAGATGGGCCGCGGTTGGAAAGGTTGAGAAATCGTGATGTGTGGGGTTGCAAGAATTGCTGAAATGGTAGCTGATGTTGTTTGGGACCATGGTTGAGTGGGTAGCCCTGTTGCTTTACACCTCCAGTGATGGGGGTTTAATTAAATCCCAGCTCCGCTCCATGTGTGGGGTTTGTATGATCTCCCCTCTAGGTCGCCTGCCTTCTTTGCCTTCCTGCTTCAGTCATGTCGTTAGGCTAATTTGTGTGTGTAGTATATGATTGTGATTCTATGCTTGTATGTGCCCTACAATGGCCTGGGAAAAGCTTCAGGTCCCCCATGAACTTGACCAAAATAAGCGGTTAGGAGATGATGGATTGTGCCCGTAGCTTCTGGGGTAGGCTTCATCAAGATCACGAGTAGCAGTAATCATACTCTATCAAGGAAATGTGCTCAGTTCATTTAGACCTGATAAAGGGTTCCGAGTCAGGATAAATGTGATCACAAAAGAGAGATGTTCAGTATTTTAGCTTGGTGAAAATGTAAACGAGTTCCAAACAGTTTTCACTTATAAAATATGACTCATTTGTAAGTCAGGGACACGCCTTGACCTCCAGTACTCTGAAAAACAGCTCTATCTGCTTACATTTTCTTCTACAGTGTTGCGCCAGGGTCCTGTAAGTCACCTTTGAATCCTTCCTAGTCAAAGTATAAGCAGCAAGCTAGTGCTAAGGAACTGGCTGGGGGTATGTTGGCTTTGTTGATCTACGCCCTTGTCTGAAATCAGTTTTTAGAACTCACTGGGGATAATGTTTCTGCCAGATTAGCCGTGCAGCTGAACACGTTCATTCGGTTGCGTGCCGATCCATGGTGGAAGGGTAAATGTTGTCCTTGAACTGTCTATGGTCTTGTCCAGGCTTGCACTTTCTCTTCATTTGAACGTTCTTGCATCCATACCATCCTATAATATGCTTTACGAGCCCGGCAAACAGACTTCGGCTGCACACATTTAGTCTCATGTGTCTCTGTAACCTGAATGACATACTTGTAAGTATCAGAGCACAGAGTAACTGACTCTGACACAATCCCTTACGCAACATGTCCTAATAGCCACAGTAGATTAGCATATGAGGTAATGGATTTTGTGTTTTAATGGTACCCAAGATCAAGTCCGTTCTCATGCATTCGATAAACTTGCGCAAAATTATTAAATGTCAGTGGAAATACTGAAGACAATGAACAGCGCTAGGCTAGGAAATTATTAGAAAAATCTGAGGCAATATTATTATTGTGTTATTTTATTATAACCAAATGTAAACCTCGAAAAAACGTCCTGTTTGGAGTTTCGTGTTTCCGGATGATTCTGAGAAATCCTGCTGTGCAAAGGAATCTGCCGGTGCATGAAGCTGCTATGCTAACTGCATGTGAAACGCCTTTTCTGTGGGGGGCAGCGCACTATTCTGGCATCCAGATACCTTGGCCTGGTGTTTCACGTTTGTTAATTGTGAAACTCAGCGCAGTGTGACAGTATTATATACAGCAGCCGTACTTCGTGTTTGCCTGTATAACGAGATGCTGTTATCTAAAAGGCGCATCCAGTTGGACTAAATACTGGGGGATGATTGGAATGAATTTAATTATCCCCTTGCTATGTAATTAAAATGAATGTAGTGTATCATTTGGTGTTTTGGCTCTTGCTTCACCATAGTACAGTTTTCCACCGTCAAACATGTCGACTGTGTCATCAAGGGAAAAAAAAATGCAAGAAGGAAACTTTTGCACTGGGCCGGAACTGTGGCTGTAATTTGTCAAAATTTACTCTTTCTGGAAAATTGCTTTGACATAAGACAGGGGTCATCAGTTCATGTCTCTCCATTGGAAAACCCAGTGGGGCGGGAGAGCATCCAGCCCAGGGGGGTGCGAGGCAACATTAATAAGCTCTGAGCTGTTGTGCCACCCCTGTAAGGGATCGGTGAATCGATGTGCATTTGTTCTTAAGGGGCCAGCAAATCAGGGTGCCAGGAACAATATCATGTGACATGATTTTAATGACGTATGAATGGAATTGCTTTTCCCAACAAGCAGTACGAGAAAAGGACAGTGAATGATATGGTAACATCATAATATATAATAATAATAATGCTGAAGATAGCAGAGGATTTGCAAGAAAGATACAGGAAGCCCAATGTCAGCCAGGGGTGTCACTATTCTCGTTAAAGTAAAAACTGATGAGGCTAATTTTATTTAGCTGTGTCCCTGTAGTGCTGGATATAAACCAGAGTTTTGGCTGTATTAGCTGTCATTTTTTCTTTTTTTTGCCCAAATGGACCTCAGAAGGCATGAGAATACTTTTTAAATAACAAAACCAGGCGTTTGGTGCTGTTTCTACGAATCAGATCCAGCTTGAATCAAAACTAACGAAATGCGACCAATTTCACTCACATGAGACCCGTTCGGCCATGGAAGACAGTGATTAGATCAGACTGACGCATAGGGACATTCGCTGCTGGATTCTGTTTGTAGCCTGGCCTTGATGCTCTTACTGGACATACAGTATGAGTTGAGGGAGTACGATCGCCTGACAGTGGAATTCGTACTGATTTTATTTGTCGTATTTGTCGGGATACTCCTGATTTGTCGCTTCTCATTTAGGCTCGCGCGCGTCTTTACGCTAACGGCGCTAACCCGGGAGGAGGTTTACTTTCTTTGGGTCTAACGCCATGTTTCGCCGTGGCTTCGGAGAGCAGCATGGGCGTGAGCCACGACAACGACCACCCGTCCTGTGCCGACGGTCTGCACATCATGTCAGGCGAGTGGATCAAAGGGCAGAACCTACGCGATGTCTCCTGGTCCCGCTGCAGCCGGGAAGATGTGGAGAAGTTTTTGAGGTACATCAGTCCTGTTCTGCTCTCCTTATAAGGAGTCCCATATAGTATATTATTTATGACCTCAAAAGTAAAGGCTAACCAAAAAAATTAATGATAAACCTGGTAAAAAAAAATTTAATGATTAAAAAATGTTTTGCTTTAATAAAATAATATATGCATAAAGAGGAATATATGTGAAGAAATGGCTAAGAAGGAAATGGTCCTGTTTATGGTTCTGTTTTGTGGAGTAGATTAGTAGTAGTAAGTTTTTGGATATCGAGGCGAGTCCATGTTTTGGTCTTTATTCTCTCCTCAGGTCTAAATCCAGCAGCTGTCTCCTGCAGACAGACCCCCTGAGCCTGAATTCGGTGATCCTGCCGTCCAGGCTCCCAGGAATGCCCTACACAGCTGACGAGCAATGTCAGATCCTCTTTGGGCCGGTGGCGTCCCACTGCCAGAAAATGCAGGTGGGTGAAGAAGCAGTTTTGGGTCAGGTGGTGTTCTAGATAGGGATGTGGACTCAGAACCTGGTGGTCTGTGCTTCTGGGAAAGGCACTTAGATGGGATTCTTAACCTGAGCTACACCTGTAAGAACACTGTGTCTATAAATGGGGGGAGCTGCTCTTTACAGTGTAGAGAAATAGCTTTGCATTTCCAGAAAATGAAGGAGGGATATACAATGCAAAGGACACCGTATTCGTCATAGACCAATGACAGCACATTCCTGTCTGGAGGTAGTAAGAACCTGCAGGGATCCCCACTTGTGGAGACCGCAGAAGGTGCAGTTTGGGGGTAATTGGGATTATTAGAATGAATTTACCTTCCTGTATCTAAAAAGCTTGAATTATTTGCTCATCAAAAACAATAAGCACATTATTCTTAAAGATAATTGAATAATAGACCTTTGTTTTTTTGTAAATATCCCTCCAAGTCATTGCAATATATAGGCTTGGTACAGTTTTAGTTAAATTGGATTTTGCTGAGAATTTATGCAGTCAGCATCCCAGCTGGGGACAGTTAAATGCTGTAAAGGATTGAAAAAGATAATTCACTCTAAACCCTGAAGTAACCAAAGCTTGCAGATACCCCCTGAGTCACAGCTGGTTTTCTCTAAAAACCCCTTGGTTATTTGCGCCTTTTTGCTTGCATTATGTGTGATTTGGCATCTTCAGGAAAGACTGAAATATATACAGGAGCACAAAATACAGGAGGCTGCTTGAGATTTGGTAGATGCCCGTTTCAGGGAGGGACAGGAACGGCGAGGAAATGAGACTAAAAGGATCCTGTCTAAAGAAAGCAGAAATCCTGAAATGATCATTTTGCAAGGGGTACCTAAATCACCACAGGAGACCTATAATGCCACAGCCTGCCTTTCCTACATCTTATCATCCAGGAGTTAAAAATATTCCAGGAATAGCTGAAAGTAACAGCTCCGATATCATTTAATATAGATGTCTGTTGGCTGGCGATGTCAAAACCGTTATCTGATTTCCTAAATGACTGGAATTATTTACTGGGTCACATTAGCGCCAGCGTGTCTGTGCATTTTTGTTTGAGGGAAGGGAGCAGGGTGAATGTCAGCTTTTACATGCATCTCCTTGAATGGAAATAAACGGAAGATGCCCATCTGTAAGTTTATATGGTATCAACAGGAATGTCTCATCTCGCGAGCTGCACCGGCGACGATTCACTGAAGAATCACGTCCTGACTGAGTGTTTAAACTCCAGCACAGGCTCAGTCCCTTAAACGCGTCTTCCTGTGCTCCCACAGCGATGCGGACGCTCGGCAACAGCGGGGCTGTTTCCCGGGCCGCTGAACCTCGTAAAAGCAAGCAGTTAATTATATTGGCTTATCAGGTGCCATGGCAACCCGCTATGTTTTCCCCACAAACAGTCTTAATTTTTTTATCGGACATCCTGCAAGGTGTTTGCAAAACAATGACGGCAGAAAATACCTGTGGTGTTGGGCATACCTTAAGGGCACCGCATGGGCATTAAGATGCTCCGTTTTAGGAGTTGTCTGTTTGATGGACGACATTCCCCAGATGATGTTTTAAACGTTGAAATGGCTAAAGAAAAAGTAAGTTAAGATAATAATAAGATCATCCACCCCCTCCAGCAGAATTCCAGGGACCGATCCACACGTAGGGGGCCCCAGTAATCAATCACACGTACAGAGCCCCAGGGTAACTGGGCCCGATTTATCAGCTGGCTCTAAAGATGGTTCTGTTCCAAGCGCAGTTGTACAATGTCGAATCTGGTACTGTAATTCTGTCCCACTGGGTCTCATCGCATATGCTCTGCTTCACCGTCTTTGAACTTCCAGCATCCTGTGTCCTGTAACGTACCACGACTATCTGACGGTTTGTGTCTTTTTTTCTGATGTTTATCCCTTCTGCTCAAAGTAATGATATCTTCTGGCTCCACCAGCGGAGACCCGGCCTCTCATGGCTGTCTAGGAAAAGCGAGGCCGAGAATTCAGAATGTATAAGACATAATCTGCAGGCAAAATAAAGTTTAACATGCAGAATTACACATTTACTGCTATCCCATTTTCTTCCCCAGACAGATTTTTATTGTATTCATTTTATCGGCTGGATATTTAACAAAGTATTTATCTGGTGGAACTGCTGAGCTTCTGATGATGGAAACTTTGTTTTCCAGTTACAACTTCCAGAAAAACTTTCGCATTTTTCAGTTTCTACTGCAGCTTTTCTTACTTTAAACACTCACCCCTCTAGTGCTGACCTTATTAATATTATATTATTATATATTATTATATCATTATATTATTGCTTCACTCTGTGCTAAAGGCACAACTGAACAAATGGTTTGTGTATTACATTTTAATTGGTATTTGTAATGGAATAATGGTTTTTAAATGGAATAATTAAAAATTGTATATACAGGTAGTTTAGAGTGCATGAAACATAAGATTTAGAGCAATTTTAAAAGTAAATTTATAATAAAAGATGGGAGAAAAAAAATAAAGCGTTAAATGAAATTTGAGTTTGAACTCTGCAGTCAGGGACATGTAAATGCCATGATTACAAAACCGCGTGTTCAGGAGAGTGAAATGTAACCAGAATACGGCTCTAACGCTAACCGTTAATTCCGGGGAGCTGTCGACTGAAGCGGAGCATTTTGTATCCGGATTTGGAGACAAAATGGGCCGAATCTGATATTCCGCAAGTAAAGGGTGATCTCACCAGATGAAAGGCAGCATGGAGGTCGATCAAAGGAGAAACGAGGAGAGGAGAGCAAGCAGAGCTGTGAACACGGCGATTGGAAAGAGATGGGCGAGTAATCGTCAGCCACCTTGGGTCCCGTAAAGGACTCCGATTGGCTGTGAGACAGAGAACGGCAGAAATGCAAATGGAAAAAAAGCAAAACGGGGCAAATGTCAAAATTTACTACAGGCTTATTCCAAATCTATAATATGTGTCTGTGCTTGGTTGTAAAAATTTCCTGTCTTGTCCATCAATCCTGCCATCTTCTAACCACTTATACTGCCCAGGGGTCTGGGGTTCCTGTATTGTATTCAAGTCAAACTTTATTGTCATTTTAAAATATGCAGGCATATAGTGAAACGAAGATAGTGTGACTAGGGCTGTGCAATAGGTATGATTGTACCTCATTTATGAAATGTACATGAAAGCAACTCCGTGGAATACAGTGTATGGAAGTTTGCTAATTATATAGAGAGAGATCCAGCATCCACATGCATCAAGCTTGTCCTAAATGTGGCAGTTTTCCATCCTGTCCATCAAAGTCCAGCGGCTGCCTTTCCTTGCTCTCAGCATGTGATGTGCTCTGGTCTTTGGTGCCATGTCGACGGAGAGAAGGACTGCAAAACCAAGCTGGACCCACCCATGGACGGCACAGAGTGTGACACGGGCAAGGTAAGCCGTCACTTCCGGGGCTAGCTGGGCAGGGTGTGTAATGGTGGCCTGCAGATTGGGACGTAGGGGGTTGTTGGTTACGTATGCAGACATGTGCGTCTGTACATCAGACTCAAGATTCAAGATCTTTGCTGGCCATGTGCAACAGGTGCATTGGAATGCTTGGTCATTCAGCCACATCCAGTTACAAAGAGACTTAACCAGACAGTGCTCAACATACAGATACTGTGAAACATTACAAGACAGTGCAAAACGATGCAAAACGATGCAAGACAATGCAAAATAATACAAGACAGTGCTCAACAAACAGATACTGCAGAACATTACAAGACAGTGCAAAATTCTGCAAGACTGTGTATAACAACACGAGAGTGCACAACGATGCAGGACAGTGCGAAATAATACAAGACAATGCAAAACCATGCAAGATAGTGCGGAACAATACAAAACAGTACAAAACCATGCAAGACAATGCAAAACAATACAAGACAATACAAAACTAGAAAATATGTAGTGGTTGATGAAGAGCAGTGACAGAACTATAAAGTACATGTGCCATGGATATGACATGGGTTTTGGCAGTGTGACTGTTGTCAGTGAATGTGACAACGGGGACAGCGTTTAAACGGGGGTTTAAATGAGCAGCAGATGCTCGTATGCTGTATGCATTTACGTTTATTTAATTATCAGATGCTCCAAATCGACATACAAGAATAACAAGCATGCAGCTGTCAAGGAGCACAAGTGCGACTCTGCTGACCTTCCATTGAGTGAACGACAAGAAGTGCACGTTAGAGATGGGAGCAGTACAGTACCTTACAAAAGTTTTCAAGAAGCTCACAGATGAAGTGTTCAGAATAAGCATTGCGAGCACTAGTTTCTTAAGTACAAAAATGCAAGTTCATACAGTACAGTCAGGCGTCCATAACCAAGGGATTGTACCTGATGGGCTTGATACTTTGTTCGACATAATATAGACTCTCATATAGGCAAGGATTTCTAACAGTTAATCAAAGTTTATGCATTCATGCCCACTGCCTTTAGTGCGGTACTATGATCGATACGGACAGTCCTTGGATATCTAACTGCATCGTCCATTTCTGTTTATCCAATGCGGGGTCAGGATGAGATACCCATCGATCGCAGGACACTCACAATTCAGAGACAGAGAACCACCTGATTGTGCACCAGAATATCCAAGGAAAGCCACTTAAACACTGGGAGATCAAAAGCCAGGAGCGAGAATCGAGCTTACAGCCCTGGTAGTGAGAGACTGCAGTCCTACCCACTGAGTCACCATGGAAACCGTCAGTTTTTAAATAAAAAAACAATAACCCTATATTTTTAGCTAATCCTTAGCCGCATGACTCTCGGCCATATGAATTTCAGATTGCTGATTGTATGGTATACAGGGTGGCTTTCTGGGTGGTATGGTGGTCTCGCACCTCCAGGGTTCTGGGTTCCGATTCTGCCTTGTCTCTGCTTTTACCCTGCAGTCCAGAAACATGTGGTTTGTGTGCTGTGGTGTCTCTGGATTGTCCGTGGTGTGCTGTGTGCCTCGCCATGGTCAGGCATCCCAGACAGGCTGCCCTTTGCATTGTGGGATAGGTTCCAGGCTCACCGTGACTCTGCATTGGATACGCGGTTATGGAAAATGGATGGAATTACCCGTAACTGCCAACTGCTGGCCGCAATTCCAGTTACGTTAAAAGGAGGAAACAACCTTTATTTGATGTGGATTCGTCCCACGGTAAATAAAAATAATCTACAACATTATTGAATTTCTGTGAATGTTCCCTGCAATATACTGATTAACAGTATCATTTTTTTGTCAGGCAGATCTTTTGTGATGTTTTTTTTTAACTTGAAGCAATAAAAAGCTCTCTTAAAAAGAATGTATCACGCCACTTGAGCCAGGCCAAAGAGCTCTGCATATTACTTTTATGTGAAATCAGGTTTTCCGAAAGAGAGAGAACTCTCTGGTTTAGAGAGTAACATCGTCTTAGAGATATTATAAACACTGGGAGGAGAGGCAGCCTGTTTCAGCTCCAGAGACGGGTCTGCGCCAACAGTTACATTTCAGTAAGAGGGCTGGAGTCACTTATAGTACAGGCTCTGACAATTAACACGACGCAGTCTCACTTCAAAGAAGCCACGTTTACGACTTGCGTAAATCCCAGCGCTGTACGACATGGGCCTGAATGAACTTTATTTAAGCTAGAGCTCGGTCGAGGGCAGTGAAATGACAATGAGAACTAAAAATATATAATACCAATATTCTAACAGGCAGGTTGTCTATAAAAAGAGCAAAGAAAATTGTGTTCTTTACCTCTATACAGCAACAATTATGCCTTTGTAGGAAATAATCATTTGTCCAAAATGTTACCATTAGCACTGATCTACCTTCTGAAGATCTAGATTGTTTCAATTAAAGCTCTAGAATCTTGTACTAAATCTCTCAAGCTCCTGCTGTTTTGATTATATATATACACACACACACTGTATGTGTACAGTATCTTCGGAATATCAAAAAGATTCACTGAATATTGAGGGTGGAGAATTATTTATCACGATGTGAGAGATTAGAAAAATCAACAGTATTTGACCTTTTCCTCTCAACTTAAGTGTTAAGTCAGCAGAACTGTGTAATTGATCTTACTCTCTCCCCTTCTCACACAGAACAACTCAAAGTTTTAGCCAGTCATGAATTCATGTGTCACAATAGATCTTTAGCAACAACAGCTAACGGCTAGCTGGCTAACGATTTATTGCCGAAATATTTCTTTTATTTCATTGCAAAATGTTGCCCTCATGGCACACAATGAATAAACCGTCATTTAAATGTCAACATGATTTGTTGTTTTCACCCTTTTTCTGAAGCACTGGTGGTCTTTGTCACTTCCTGTTCGGAATTTGACTTATACGCTTTGTGTTCCCTAGCTTGTCCGGCACGCCGCATGCCGTAACTAAGGGATGGGTCTGTCAAACTGTACACCGGGCCATTGTTTTAGTAACAGCTGTGAGCATGTGCATTCAAGTAATGTTGATGCTCCACAGGGCTCTCATCAAGTCGACATTTCAATGCGCAAAGCCAGCGCACGTGTAAACACGCGTGAGGGCAAAAATGTCTTTGTTATTTTTTTTGTTGATGTCACGACAGGGGAATCCAGGTTTCCCCTGGGCCGCTGTAGTGTCCTCGGTGCCATGCACCACTTGGTACATGGCAGTGCTGCTAATGTGCCGCTTGGCGCTCTGTCGCAGTGGACACTGCACTTTTAGCATTACTGCCGCTCTCTCGCAGTGGATACTGCACTCTTAGCATTACCACTGCTCTCTCGCAGTGGTGCCGGGCTGGCGAATGTGTCAGCTGGGTAATCCCGCCAGAGCAGATGCTGGGCCAGTGGAGCACTTGGGGATCCTGGGGACCCTGCAGTCGAACCTGTGGCATGGGGGTCCGGGCCCGACAGCGTGACTGCGAGAGCCCCAGGTACTCTGCCTACGCCACATTATTTATGCAGTGTCCCTGTTCTCTTTGGGAAAGGTGTCACAAAGCACATTGACCATGAAAAAGTTTTCTGTGATTTCAGAAGTGGATTAAACATGGCAGCAGGCCACAGTTAATGGGAAGATAGCTAGACTCAGCTCCTATTTTTAACATAACATACACAATTAATATGCAGGGTGGCCCAAAAGTGTGTATGTAGTTTTTATTTTACAGTACTGATTCGGTCCTGTCTAGTTTCTTAGGTGTTTGAAATGTCCTTTGTCAACATTGATACATTCCTGGAGCATCTCCCTGACACTGTGACACACTTTCGCTACCTTGACAACACCTTTCCACATTGTTGGATCGGGCGACATGGCAACATTACTGGTCACTCTGTTCACCCGACCTGATACCCATAGACTTTTTTTTGGAGCGTAGTAAAGGAGAAGGTTTTTGAGAGGAAGCTCCACACAGGAAGAATTCAGGAAGAGTTCATCTCGCAAGCATTCGTTGACATTACTGCTTTCCAGGATTTGTGTGCTCAAGTGTGTCACTGTAAAATAAAAACTGTATACATGCTTTTGGCCCACCATAATATAAATGGAGTGATTTGATGCTTTATTTGTCGTTTGTACAAGTATGAGAACCGGTGCAGTAAAATGTGTTATTTTTCAAAATTCCTATCTCATATTTGTTGTTTACATGGTAAAAATTGTAAAAAACACATAAAGGTTTAGCTATTATACGTCGATTTTAGACTGAATTAGTGACATCATTGGGTTTGTGCGTTCAAATGTGAGATAAAGCTTCATTTGCCTTCATGCAGAGCTGCTAGGAAAGTCTGGGACTGCCCTGGTTTGAAGGTACAGTACAAGCTCTGCGAGGACCTGCCCTGTGCAATGGGGATGGCCGACTTCCGGGACGCTCAGTGCCAGGCGTTCAGCCGCCCCTCCCTCCGCTGGTACTCCATCATGGATGATGGTGAGGCCACCAAATTAAGACCTTTCGTTTACTCTGGTTGGGTAAAGAGTTAACCAAGATCATAGGTATCCAGGGCAACGGATTTCTGTTTCCATCTGACGTCGTGTGTCGTGATGTGTTCGGGGTTTCTGGGGCTCAACTTGAAAAGTCACTTCAGGGCTCCCTGCCCCCCCCCCCTAGTGTAGTGATTGTTTGTGATCAGCAGGGGGCCCCCAAATCTATGGGGCCCCACACAAATGCGTGGTTGTATGCTGAGTATTTTTGGTATCGTATTAATATGCAACTCTCTCACAACATGGTGGGTTCCACACATAGTTAAATTAGTTAACTTAGTTTTAGTTCCTGTCCTCCACGCTGCAACAAAGCCCAGGCTGCTCTCACCTGCTATGCCCCGGTCGCCTGTAGCTGCACAGCGGCGCCCCCTCTTGCTTTTTCGTGGGGCTTACTGGCCAAGATCTCCCGACCCTCGGTGTCTGTGATCCTAGACAAATCTTTTTCCACAAGGGCCGCTTTGTTAGGCCCTCCCAGCCATAGGTATTTCTTTTGTCTGCTCGCTGCCGGCCTAACGCCACGGTGTGCACCAGATATGCACCGAAATGCGCCGGCAGGGCAGCCCCCTAGCTGCGGCCCCGGATATCTGAGGCCTGCATTTGGGATGACAAACGCAGACTTTCAGTGGTGCTGTACAGAATTACATCACTGCTCAGACTGTCTGAGCCAGGCCAGCACAATGCCTCTTTCATGCAGTTGCCCCAGGCTTCCCTCCATCTCTCCCTCTCTCTCTCTCCCTCTATCCCTCTCTCTCCTACTCTCTCTCTCACCCTCTCCCAGACCTTCGGCATGTGACGGACACAGTCCAGATTCCTTCTCCCACTCCCGACAGCCACGTACCCCCTGACCTTACCTCCCACGAGACCCTTACTAGGTGTCGGGCGAGCAGTTAGCAGTTACCCAGCAGAGGACCGGCTCTCACCAGTCACTCGTGTTAGCGGCTGTGTGCCACAGTCAGCCGATCGATTGGGTGTCATGAGAAGAAATAGCCACATTCCACGGTCATGTTTACTGTCGATGCAGTGTTGAAAGTAACCTGTGTCAGAGACAATACACTGTGGTGTTTATTATTCACGGAAAAAGATGAATCATTGTGAAGCTCAACAAATTAGCAGGAAAAAGACTATATTCACATTAAACAATTCAAGTTTAATTGTACATGTCCCTAGAACCTTTTTGCCAATTTGTTACTTATGAACATGGATAATAATTTGATTTCTAACTTTCAGTACTATCCAAGCCCTGGCACATAATTTTCTAAACTGGAAAAGTACAAAAAGAGTCTTTATGTATCAGTCTTGCTTTCAAGATACAAAGTAGAATAAATGTTGCAGAAGGGTTTGTAACCATGTGTGTGAATATGCTGCATTTAAACAAAGAATTTGGCCATTTGAAATGCTTCTGGAATTTAGTGTATTTACTCTATGTATCTTAATAACATTCAGATACGTATGCACTGGTCAGGCACAGAGTTAACCAACAGCCCGGGTATCCAGGGCAATGGATATACTTTTAAGATGAGAAACTAGTCCTGGCCCTGCATGTGTACATTAAGAAACAACCGTATTTAACTACACAGCACTGAATAACGTAAAATAGGCTGTCCAATCAAAACAAACCGTGACATTACAGCCTGTTTGGATGAAGTGCTGTATAAATATGAAGTAGGGTTTCTTAAATGTCCGCAACATTTTATTTTAATCACTTATCATTGTGAAGTCATATAATGGGGGCATGCTTGAGTACAGCATGATATTTGTGTTGTTTTGGGGGGGAAATGAGGTTGTAATTCAGATGTCTGGACAAGCTAGAGTGTGGATTTCTTGGTGTCTGCATGAGGTAGGGGGGTGACTGTACAATTTCTGAGATAGCAAGCCCTGGAGATTGGCTGAATCCACCCTATGTACGAGAATGGTATGCCCCGGCCCGGGGTTATGCTGCAGTGACTGTATGCTGATTCCTGCGCCAAGCCCTGGCACTGCCCATTACAAGGAGCAGAATAAACCTGTGCATCTGCTCCATTCATGCATAAGTGCTTAAAGATGTGGCATCGGCCGTTCGCCTCCGCTAGACGTACCAACGCATATCTGATCTGGAAGCATTTCTCGAATAAATGAAATCAGCTTAAACATATTTTGCTCTCTAAACATTCTGACTGCTGTTAAGATAAGAGCGTGTATTTGTCAGACAACAGATGGTCACACCCAGCTGTTCTGCCTCCATTCAGCAGCTTGAAGAGACATTGAAATCCTTACCTCCGCACAGGCTTTTCAATACGGAAATTTTGTTTGTCCGACTCATCCCCGGAAATGCGTTTCTGCTGTGAAATACATTAATGCACTGGATGGTAGTCCACCTAACTGATGTGAAGAAATCAGCTGACATCCATCCTTTTTCTGAAACTGCTTGTCCTGTTTGGGTTCAAGGGGGGGTCCAGAGCCTATGGCTGCAAGGCAGGTAACAACCCAGGGTGGGGTGCCAGCCCATCACAGAGCACATGTCATTCGCACCTAGAATCAATTTGGTAGCTCCAACTCACCTTAGCGTGTTTTTGGGCTGCGGAGAGGGGGAAACTGGAGTATCCGGAGGAAGCCCCATGACGACACGGAGAGAACACTAACCACTAACCACTGCGCCACCCCCAACTAACATCCTCCAAACTTGAAACAAAATAAAATCTCTGCAAACACCAGTTTCCTTTATTATGTAAATAGTGATCTATGGATTCACGTCTTTGAGATGTTTCAAAGGAATCCAATAATAATTCTTAAACCAACTATTTTCCCCAAGCACCTCCTTTATATGCCTTTCGTATTAGTATGAGAACAAGTATGTTAGTGACTACACTCCCTTTTAAGACATGCACATGTAGAGGTGAGAGCAAACCTGGGTCTGGGTGCAGTTAGTCCTGTGTGCACCATTTTTTAGAAGCCTGAGCACTTCGCTCAAGGTCCCAGTGAAGATGTGGCTTTTCAGCTAAGCACAGGATTGGAACCAGCGCCCTTCCAATCACAGGCCTAACCTGCTGAGCCACACACCACCCCCTTGTGTTTCAGGCAGAGGAGTACAGTCCATTTCAAAAGAAAATTTGTAGCTACTAGATACGTCACCACAAGTTAATTACCTCCCCAACTATCAGAGGGCACCAGTGAGATCCTGGGAGTGTGTTCTCCAGCTTATGAGGGTTATAAGATCCCAGTAAGTACTTCTGTCATCTTATGGCGTAAGAGTTTGTCCGTTTGAACGCTGCCCCTGTGATTCCCAGCTCCTCGTGAGATATTCCAAAGACTTGGAGGCACTCTGTCGCTGGTGGTGATGTTGATGGACGTATATCTGCCTGGCATAATGAGGCATTGGCACTGAATCCTTTATTTACCAGATACTTCTAAACAAACTGACATAAAAGTGAGGCAGATAGCTACTACAGTACGTTAGTTATACTCTATCATACTCTACTATGTTCTATTTTTCACTCTTTCTTTCACATTTCTGTTTCTGTCTATTTTATCTTATGCTCCACTACAGGGGTGGAGGTTCAGTCCCATATACCTGGGCTATGGTCTGGTTGTCTTTCTGACATCCAGAAAATTTAATGTGGAATGACTGTGTCTTATGTATCAAGGTCCTTAAAAGCTCCCTAAAAGTGCATAACAGGATCTATTGCAGTTTCAGGTCCTCCATCACATCGTCTGTGGAAGTCTGGAATGGGTTGTGGTGGATCCTGCTTGTTTGATTGACTGCAGTGTTTGTGGGAGTGACCACACTGGAAGCTGGTTCTTGTTTACTGTGACAATTCTGGCTTTGACGTTCTGACTGGTTTGCCGTTAATGTAGTCCTGCTTTGGCCAAGACTGCTAATGTTGGCAGCACTGCACCATGCATGTCTCTGCAGCCGGTAGCTTCACCAGACGAGCTACGTCACATTGTGTCTCAGAGGTCCAGCTTTTTAACGTTGTACCTTTTTCACCTGTGTATCTGCTACTTCTGGTTTTTGAGATCCCTGTCCTGGAGCACCTCCTTTCTGAGGCTTTTCCAGAGGTGGCAATTTTAGGTCCAGAAAGTAAAAATCCAGACCAGGATTTTGTTTCAACCAACCACTTGAGTACTATT
>JAODLD010000124.1:223809-244055 GCA_026781065.1 Mormyrops boulengeri
TGTGTTAAATGAGGGGAAACCCAAAAATGTGCAGGGCTCTGGCCCCCCAGGACTGGAGTCTGACACCTGTGCCTTAGATCAATTTTAACATTGCTGTTAAAATTGGAGTTAAACATATATATCAAAACAAAAATTTCCAAATGTATTACAAACAGGAGCGCCACTCCCATCCAAAAAGTCTTACTGACTACAGGACATGAACGTTTTCAATCTGACTTTCTCAGGTCGGCAGATGTGCTGCTGCTATGGGGGCTACCTCAGCCATGTGTCCCTTATGGCCATGTGTCTCCAACTGCCATGTAGAAACAAAACAAAATTCAATGCCCTGTAGAAACAAAACAAACACAATCACACTGCCATAAAATAAATCACTCAATAAAGTTAAATAA
Organism: Mormyrops boulengeri; assembly: GCA_026781065.1. NCBI lineage: Eukaryota > Metazoa > Chordata > Actinopteri > Osteoglossiformes > Mormyridae > Mormyrops > Mormyrops boulengeri. The sequence goes on from JAODLD010000124.1 coordinate 224,199, forward strand.
GCCCCCACTTTTGGTACAAGGAAACCTGCCTACTTGTCAGAATTACTTCAAGTTTACAAGCTACATCGTCCACTCAGATCACAGCACACAGGTTTCCTTGTCATTTCACATATAAATAAAGTGACAGTTGGCAGTAATGCATTCTGTTCCAGGGCCCCTATGTTGTGGAAGGCCTTTGCCGGTCTATTTCTTTAAAATTTAGACTGAAGACCTATTACCTACTAAAATGGTCTCCCGTTTTTTATTTGTTTAATTTTTTAAATTAAGGTACCTCTATAATAATAATTGATACTTTACTAATCCCCATGGAGAAATAGTCTTTACACCTCCTTCAACTTGCCCTTTGCAGAGAAAGTCCGCGAAGGCCTCCCACCTGTAGCGGCGCCCAGGGAGCTGGGGGATAAGGGCCTTGCTCAAGGAGCTGTAGATGGGCTGAGGCTGGGTTTGAACCGACATTCTGATTTGGTTCGGTTTTCTTTTTACTCAAAGTGAAACTTACACTAAAAAGGCTGTTGAAAACTATATGCCTTCCATCCCACATGTCTGGATGGTGCCGGGGGTGGGCACCGTCAGAGCTGGAGTCCTGGTTCAGTCCGATGGAAGGGTGACATTGTGAATGTGACCTACAAACTCCACTGTAAAAAAAAATGCCGTTGTTTTTACGGAAAAAAGCTGGCAGCTGTGGTTACCAGAATTATTCTGTAAAAAAATACTGTACAAGTGTAAACAAATTTACAGAAATATTTGTAAATTTTACTGGATTTCAATGTAAAACAACCACCAACTACATGTAAAGTTTACTTGGTTTCAGTGTAGAATAAGCAACGATTAGATGTAAATTATACTGAAATAACTGGTGCAACAGCAGCATGGCTCTGCGAAATTAATAGAAAGAAGACGTTGAATTTACAAATTCACTACGTAAAATATCACAGCTTTGGTATGTGAAATTAAAGCTAGACAGAACATAGATTTTAAACTGTGAATACAACTAAAAGTACTGCAGTGCCGAGTCGAGGCATCACGGGTACAGAAAAAGAAACGGATATTTACCTGCCGGAGAAAACACGCTCTTTCTTAGCAGTCCCGAAAATAACTATGTCAGGCACCCAACCGAAACAATTAAAGAGAGGAAACACGAGGTTGTCAGACGCTCAACTGTAAGACGCATACACGGTGGGAGATTTACGTAAGCTAATTACACACGACGGTTGGACAGGGTACACATAAGACACAGGTTAACACACGTGCAACAATAAGGAAATATAACCATTAACTATAACAACAACAATACAAGGGCTATTTACAACTGCACGCGGGGCATGCTGGGACATGCGCCCCGCCGGTGCTACTGTATTTTTTTATCGCCTCAGTGGAAAAATATCTTCTTATCAACTGACCAGAGGTGTTGCCACGAGATAAAGTTCTGACGGTAGCCCCGAATTACTGCAATTTCAAAAGTTGACTGACAAATGAGAAAATCCTAAGTTGTGCGGGCTATTTCTTGTTGGTTCGTAACGCACGAAGCAAAAAGCAAGTTTTGATATATCATTTGAAGTTTCACTGTTTCTCATCTGTAAAGCACAAAATATTAATTTGTAAAATGTAACGCGATTTCTTTCAGTATAAACAAAGGTGACCTGATTAAAAAATATTATTTTCACACCGTTATGTTGTAATTTTAACTTTATTGTATTGGTTTTTATATTACAGTTTGTATGCGTTTAAAATACAGTAATTTGTTAACTCTACCAAAAAATTATTTCTTAAAAACATACTTTTACTGAAAAATTAACAGTTGCTTTTTGTTATTGCTTAAGTATTTTACAAAATATTACTGTAAAATATACGCTGCTCTATTGTTTTTCCTTTTACAGTTTTTTATGTTGTTATTTTACAGAATTTCTCTGTTAATTTCACGGACATTTATTACAGTGTGTAACATCGTGGGTGCAGACTTGATTGGTATACTTTGGCTTTGACCTTGATCACAGCTTACACCTTGCTTTTAGCAAACAAGCCCAATCTTTATTTTTCTATAATGTTCTCATGCCTGAAGGGTTGGGCAGTCAGTTGACCTTGGACCCCCAGGGTTTTTTTTTCCTTCTTACTTGGGAGTTTTTGCTCATCAACCTCCGTTGCCCCCATTGCTTTCTTCCTTTTATTTGTCTTCCCTTATCCCTACATTTTTTCATTATTCTGTATAAATCTAAAAAGTTTTAGATTAAGACAGAATAACTTGCATCTAAAAGTCTTGACAAGGTAAACTAGGACTTTGCCTTCTTGTTGTTTTGACTTCCTCTGCTGGTCCCTGGAGGATGGATTCCCCCTTTGAGTCTGGTTCCTTCCGTGGTTTCTTCCTTCTAGGGAGTTTTTCCTTGCCACTGTCACCTCTGGCTTGCTCACTGGGAGCTTTGGGCAGGGATAACGTAAAGTGCTTTGAGACAGTGTGATGTTGTGAAAATGCACTATTTAAATCAAACTGAATTGAATGGAATTAATGATGTGGTAACGTACCAACCAGCCACTTGAGTACTATTTGACTGTGACTCTTCACGCTCAGCTGGTTGGTTGAAACAAAATCCTGGTCTGGATTTTTACTTTCTGGACCTGAAATTGCCACCTCTGGGCTTTTCTATGGATTGGCGTCCTGAATGCTTCCAAGAGTGATCTACATCAGTGTATTTCAACCTTTTTTGAGCCACGGCACATTTTTTACACTGAAAAAATCCTACGGCCCACCACCAACCAAAAATGTTACAAAATGACACTCTGTAGCCTAGTAATGAGAAAATAGTCTCTCAATTTATTTATACTCACTCAGTGTGAAACCTGAGCCCGTTTGGATGAACACAAAGCTGATATCCTGGCAGGAACTGAAGACAGACACACACCAAGCTCCTCCTCAACAGCTCTCAGTCTATCTCTGTTTTTAGTTTTTATATGAGTCAGGCTTGAAAAGCTCAGCTCACACAGATATGTTGTGGAAAATGGGAGTAATGTTGAAATAACTTTGTTTAGAATACATCACTATTACAGCACAGACATTCCACAATGGCATATTATTTGCAAATAATAATTAATTTTCAAAAACGTTTTTTAGACCAATTAAGTGAATTTCCCACGGTACGGAGATCTTATAATCTCTAAGTGGTTGAAAATCACTGTTCTACATAAATCTTCCATAAATCTACATAAATGGAATCTTCTTGAGAAGGGCTTGTTGCAGTTTCAGTTCCTTGCCTTGCCCCCCCGTCCCCACCCATACTCGTACCTGCCATTGAGGGCACAGAGGTCCAGTCCTCAGTATTTTTTCCGCAACTCAAATAACTTCAGTCCATTACACTGTCAGAAAAAAGAGTAACCATTTGTACCTTTGCTTGTCACTGGGGCTGTACCTTTGAGGGTCTGCCAATTGTACCGTAGCTCTAGGTAATTGTAGCTTTTAAGGTACAGAAATGACCTACAGTATGAGGAACATTTTTGTACCATTGGGGATACATTAATGTTGTTTGTACCTTGGGGGTGTTCCTCAGAGTTCCATTCTTTACCTTAAATTTGACTAAAAGGAACATTTACCTGCAGCTAAGGGTACAGTTGGCAGACCATTAGGGTACAGTCCCAGTGACAAGCAAAGGTACAAATCGGCACTCTGACAGTGTATGGGGCACACCTAGGATGGGCTTAGACTATAACCTCGGTATTTAAAAAATCCTGCTACAGCCCTGTCCCCACCTAAACCCCACCCTCCCCAACCTGAATACTCTGGCCCCCTCGCCCCTCAGCCTTAGTCCTTCTATATCTGACCTTTACCCTTTCACCTGTCTGGCATGGACCCCAGGCAACAAGATGCAAAAACATTCTTAAGTTGCAGATTTAGAGGGTCACAAGGTCATGCAAGCTAGCCCAGCTCTGGGTGGCCCTCACACTGCTACAGAAGATTGGGGGAGGGGATATCTTTCCACAAAATTACCCATATGCTCCCAAACTCAGCAATACAGACTGTCTGTATCTATTTTGTTTTTAATGAGACCTATCTCTTCATGTGATTATGTTTCATAGTTTAGTTGGCTGAGTTGAATCACACTGCTGTAATTTGGCAAGTATTTGCCATTAAATTATGTTTCTTTTAGCTGTATTTTTCCTTTTTTATTCAGCTGCATTCTGCATGCTTCGTGTCAGATGAAAGGTAGCTCGTTGTTCAGGAGAGTGATAAACGAATGTGTTTTCCACTAAAGAAATCAGTGGGGTTTCTGGTGATGTCATCCTAGTGTTATAAAAGTTTTGGTTCTTTTTTGTGTTATGCTGTTACAGAAGCTTACTTAGCTTTCTCTTCCATTCTTTGCGTGGGTGAAACTTTCACTACAAGCTGTGTGATTGTGTCTTATTTTAACAGAAATGTCACCCCATTTCGCCACACATAACAGAAAAGATAAGTATTGAAAATTGTCCTGATTATACATGAACTCCTCGTGCACAGGCAAGAAAACAATTCAGATAGGATCCCTGAAGCTGTTTTATATCAGGACTCCCCATAGAATGATGTCATTTCTTGAGTTCTTTGACAGATGTGGAATTGAGCCAATCACCTTCTCTAGATGCAGGGTGTGGAATGTGTAAAATGTGTCATAAGTCTTTTGATGATCGGTGATGCTGGTTTATACGGTAAAATAGGGGTAGGCAACCCTGATCCTGGAGTGCTGGTATCCAGCATCTTTTCCATCCTATCTGGTCCTATCTGGTCTCTGAGGAACCACACCTGATCTCAGGCAGATACTCTCAGGAACTCATCAGGTAGGACACAAAACCTGCTGGATACCGGCACGCCGGGATCAGGCTTGCATGCAGCTAAGTTAAAACGATAGGCAACTATAGACCCTATTTTTCGAGGGCTGCAGCCACCCAATATTTTGTCTCAGTGACCCTGAAAACTTATTCTTCATATTTTCATACACCTTCAGTGGCCGGGGAGGATGGAGGATGCAGAAGCAGCATTAAGGGAACACATAGGGACTCAATCAATCAGAAAGAAAAGGGATCACGTGGGACCAAAAACCCTGACACTGAGGAACAGGTCTGAACATAGACATAGCAGGAGGTGACGTCAGTGACGGAACTGGGGAAGACAAGGCTGGCAGGCACTTATGCACAGTTAACAAGGGGATAAACAGGAGGCAGCTGGAGTGAGTTAACAAGGGGGCAAGAACAAGAGGAGAGACAAATACAGAACAGGTGTGGCTCGTTAGAGCCCTGCTAGGGAGAAACGGGAGGGGCAGGTATGCAGCGCGTGACATTTAGTACAAGTGTTATAGCTTGGACCCCCCCCAGTTAACAGATTATATTGTGGGGGACCTGGGGTGGCGTACCATATGTCTTCAGATTGAAAGTGGCAACCCCCCCTCTGCCCCCCCCGTAAGGGTTTATAACCCCCGGTTAAAGCGCATATTCAGCCAGAAGCAAAGGACCCAGGTTCGGTGCAGTCTGGTTAATATTCCTGATTTTCAGCATATATTGTTATTGTAGCTTCAGACATTTGTTAAAACCCTTGTCCTGTTGTAGAAAATGGTATAAAATTGTACAGAAAACCTTAAGAACTGTAACTGGATGATTTTAAAAAATCATTATATAGCCTATATATACTATAAACTATAAACATTTTTGTATTATATATGTGCCAACAGCTAAATGCTGTTACACGCCATGGAAGACTAAGGTGTGCTGAGAGGATGACTTTGCATCTTCCTTCTCCCCTAGAGAAGCCATGTGCCCTCTTCTGCTCAACATCTGGGAAGGAGCAACCTGTTCTGGTAGCAGAGAAGGTCATGGATGGAACCTACTGTGGCCCACAGGAGACTGGTATTTGTGCCAATGGGACATGTCAGGTGTGTCCCTGAAGTTGTTTTTTTCTGGCTTCATCATGATATCCTGATTGTGACATCTTGGGCTTGATTATGGCATAAATAGACTTCACTATTTTATCTCAGGTTTGATTTTTACTGCTGCATCTTTGACTTGATCACAGCGCCAGCAGGCTTTGCTGTGATATCCTGGGCTTAACTTTAGCATCAGTAGGCTTCGTTACAACGTCTCAGGCTTTAGTATAACATCCGCAAGTTTTGTGGTAGCTCCTTGGGCTTGATTATGACATCAGCAGAATTTGGTATAACATTCTGGTCTTGAATATGTCATCACTAGACTTCACCTTAACACCTTGATTACATCATCAGTAGACGTTGTTGTGGTATCTTGGATTTGATTATGTCATGATGCCTTTTCTGGAAATATCACCAGCCAGATGGGTATAAACCTCAATCTGTTATGGTCGAATGGTACAGATCGGGGAACGCAGGAGCAGGAGTCACAAAATCGGGCAAACAAGGGGTTTAATTGAAGAACACACACTCAAAACACATCACAACGTTAATGACCGGACCAGAGAAAACATACCTAATGCAGACTTAAATACATCAGACTAATTAACAGCAACAAGAAGCAGCCGGTAACACGGGGATTCCACATGAGGTAGAGGAGGGGGCGTGGCACACGGGAGCATCGGACAAGCAGGTCATGACACAATCTGTGCTAACTTAACTAGAGTACGTTATAGATAAAATGACAATTATCTGTATCTCAGACATGTAAGCAAATGTTAGTATTACCTCAACATTTGTTATATGGATACTGATTTTTGAACCCAGTATTGTCAAAGACCATGGGAGTTTATTTGATTTAATGTCCTAGAAAAGTACTCAACATCCAAACTGTACCTAAAATTCAGCAATGATGTATAATGTATGCTAACGTGAAATGTTGATGGGAATGAATTCACTTATCAAATAAACCTGCGTTATAGTTGATTGTTCAGTTGCAAAAAGCCCACATTGCTCAGTGCTGTCTGATTGAAGTTGAGGTTTAGGTTACAAAGGCCGCCGACGTTTATTCTTAAAATAAAAGAAGTCCTTTGAGGCATTCATCTGTGTAAGCAGACTCTGTCATTTGTCTGTAAGATAGCCTGTAAATTATGCACCCAACATGAACCTCTGAAATCCCAAACTACCTTGCATCATTTTTATGGGCCCCAGAAGGATGCCGATACGTGCCGTATTTGTGAGACGCTTTTCAAAAGGAGCAATTTCCCAGAAGGAAAAGAAGACACACAACGAAAAGAAAACCAAACACACAGGCAATTAGCTTTGCATACAGAAATACGATTTCCTGTCGCTCGTCGCTAGGCGCATTGTGGCAGGTTAAGCAACGAGTAACGCTGTCTGTCCCGATATTGCATTTCTTGCAGGTGATGGGCATAATCTCCCCTTACTTTAGTGCCAGACAGATCAGGTCATTCTTCACTTTTCTAATATCGAATAGTCGCTGAGATGATGTACAGTTTTAGGATTTCAACATTCCTGAAATAACTTGGGTGTGCTATGTGGCTCTTTGGGTTCGAACACTGTGCTTGTGATCCAGAGTTCATGGGGTCAGCAGAGTGATTTTGCCTTTGGGCCCTTAAGCAAGGCCCTTAACCACAGTTGTTTCAGGGACTTGTTGACACTGTCTTCTCAATTGTATGTCTCATAAATAAATGTAACATTGTGTTTTCTATGGTTATTAAACTGTAGCTATTTTAATAATCATGTAACCATTTTGAAAGTTAAACAAATACATAGCTGAGCGGTGATGAAAACCAGTGTTTCCTTGCTGCTGAAATTCATGCCTGATTTATGTCATCCAGCTAACTGGTTTGTGCCTCCAGCTTGAGAAGTTGAACCGAACAATTTGCAGAAGTCACACATACCTTGCCTCCATATATCTGCCGTATATCTGGCCTGGGATTGTCTGAGGGATGAATTACTGCTTACTTTGACTTTTCTTGTTGACCTCTCCAGAAGGTGGGTTGTGATGACATCCTGGGATCCCCGGTAAGGGAAGACCACTGCGGAGTTTGTAATGGAAACGGGAAATCCTGCAAGGTCATTAAAGGAGACTTCGACCACACCAGTGGGCCAGGTATGCCAATCAGCTACCTCTCCCAGTCAGCTGCAGTCTGCCTTAGCTGAAAGTCCTTCATTGTGTATGCTAGTACTTTCCATGTGGTGTGCATGAGATGTTTGTCCAGACCCATATTTCAATGCTAACAGCTGGAGGTGAACTGCTGAAATTGACACTAAGTTCCTCAATGGTCCAACAGCTATCGCTTTCTTCCTCATCTTGAGTTGAACCAGTGGTATGTATTGTACAGGCCAGTTCTCTCAGAACATCCAGGAGACACCCTGCACCAGCATAACAGATGTCTAGAAGGAAAATCCTCCAAGTGCCCAAGAGACCCAGGGACATCGACATTCGTTCTCATAAAGCTCAATCCATCATGCATAATAAACTGATGTTTCCCAGGAAACTAGTTCCCTAAGTGCAGTTATTCATCTGTGGCTTCCAAATGTGCTCCAGAATTTAACCACACCAACAGAACAGCCCCCCTACCCAAGAAAAATATCAGACTTTCACTTGTGGCACGGTGGCTTAGTGTACTGTGCCAGTGCCTTACATGTCCACTGTTGGGAGTTCAAATCCTGGTCGCATGCCGTGTGTGTGTGAAATTTGCATGTTCTCCCCATGTTGTGTGCATTTTCTCCTGCAGTTAGGTAGCCTGGTGTCTCTGTATTGTCCATACTGTGAGTGTTTGGCCTGTGCTCTCTGGCATCCCATCCAGGGTGTTCCCCTGCCTTGTGCCCTATGCTGCCTGGGATTGGGTCCAACCCCCGCTGCCCCACTCCTGAATCAGGGTTAGGAAGATGGGTGGATTTCCAGTACTGGGAAGGCAGGATGTCTGGTGTTGGTACAAAAATTTAACAAGTATATATCCTTCCATTACACCAAAATTAATGCGTAGAGGTACAATTTAAAAATTAAGTAAACATTGCCATTTATTATGAGGTTTGCTGCAGAGATTCTCCGGGTGGTTTGTGTTGCTGTGTTTACATGTGTGTCGTTCTCACTATGCCACACATTCAGGTTTGTTGCAAATAAACGTAAAGCCAACTCGTGCGTGGGGTCTCCATTAACGATTGTTTGTCTAACAAAGGGAGCGAGCAGGAACATACACAGCCACTTGCCGTACGAACGGAATGGATAAACAAGGCAGTCTTTCGCAACACCCCCGGCTTTGGATGTTTCACCGTATCTCGATGGTGGGAAAGATCACCGACGTGGCTGAAAGGGGTCACGGCGGCCTCCTCTAGCATGTATTGGTCTGCCAGGGACTCTGTAATGCTGCAGTTTGAGCAAATGGCACAAATTAACGCCGAGCAAGACCACCCACAGCAGTGCAAAGCAGAGCAAAGGAGAAACCCGTAAAATGAGAGGGGGCTGCCCAAAAGCAGCAGCGCGGGTCATTCGTCTGGAGCTCCCCGCGTCTAACAATAACCAAGCCGTGTAGCGGCGCAGTGGGACCCGATAAAAGGACGCCTACACTAAATCAACACGGCATCTAACATGACAGTACTGGATTCCCCAGGAAGCTGGACTGAGTTTCTTTTCTGAAGGATTTGGCTTAGGAGGGATTTCATGTCTGAACTGATTTGCTTTTTCTACGTTGCGTAAATGGCCAAAGTTGTCCATAGGTGTGCATGTGTTAGTGAATGGTGTGTGAGTGTGTCCTGCGCCTCATCCTGGGTTGTTCCCTGCCTTGCGCCTGTAGCCTCCCGGATAGACTCCGGACCTCTGTGACCCTGAATAAGACAAGCGGTTACAGAAAATTGATGGATGGATGTTGTGCCATTGGTCGTTGCATAACCTAATAATGGTGTTATTTTGCATTTATAAGAAGGCACAAGGAAGGTAAATACAGATGCTCCTCTACTTGCGAACGAGATACGTTCTGAACAGCCGTAAGTTGAAAGTTCGTAAGTAGAGGAGCGTCTGTACATTGTTCTTAAAAACTACAGACAGGCGGATGAAGCTCCAGCTCATCTAGTGAGCCTCACTAGGGTAAGTGGTTAGGAGATGGGCGTATGAAATGGACACATTGCCTGTCCATCTTATCTACTTATACATTCAATTTATTCATTTTCCCACCATCCATCTTCCAACCACTCATTCTGGTCAAGTTGAAAAAAATTACAATCCCCCCGTACCATATCCTGATTTTCTTTCCATTAATAGTTAATGTCTGACAAAGAATCATGGAGCCACTTATTCATGATGAAAGATTGGGGACCTCGGTGCTGGGAAGTGTGTTTGTCTCACCTCCACCAGGAGGGGGCGACACCTCTCCCCCCATCATCTCTGTCTATTGTCCGTCCCTCAGGCTATGTGGAGGCTGTGGTCATTCCCACCGGAGCGAGGAGGATCAGGGTGGTGGAGGGGAAGCCAGCGCAGAGCTACCTTGGTAGGGATTTGCACATCCTCCTAACCTCTTCTGATCCACATTCCCCATTATTTCTTTGCCTCAAAGCTAAATTCACTTCTGTCATCATTGCCAAATGTTTTCATACGCTTCCATGCCACGGCACCAGACAGTCCTGGGGTCCAGTTACAGTGAAGTACCTCGATCGCAGTCACACCAGACATGTATATACAGGCAGCATTCAACGCACGTGAAATCGACTTAATTAAATCCAGACTTACTCAAAAAATATCTGAGATGCACAGAGTTTACGGAACTTTCACTTCATCGTTTCATTTATTTAATATGTGTCCTTTTGTATATATTACTAGTATATTTCTTGCTTATGTGTTTTTTGCTATAAGGTGTCCTGAATGGCATGGGGTGGGGGGGGGTGGGGAGAGGTAAATCCGACTTACGGAAAATTAGAGTTACGTAAGGGTTTGTGGAACAGATTACTTACGTCAATTGAGAACTGCCTTTACAACACTTTTGATCACAGAGTTTGTGTACCAGATCTCCACAAGACCAAAATTATTATACTTAATATTATTATTGTTGTTGTTATGTTACGATATGGTACTTTTTTTACACTGACTTGTACCGACTTGACGCATAATGTTCTCAAAACGCAGGCATCTCTCTGTATGTGTGTTCACCCCCCCCCCATTTCTCATGTGGGAGTGATTGAGTCGAAGGAGCTGTAATACGTATCAGCTGACAGCTACTAGGGGGGCGGCCCGCCCGCCGAGCGAGGCCAAACCACATGGAATTGCTCCCATCATTCAGTGGGGTGCAGCACCACCCCCGCCAGTGTCCAAGTTAGCTCTGTCCCAGGCTGCTCGCATCCTAGGTGGCCTCAGGTTGGGCGGGGAGGGGGGCAAATCGGTGAAAGAGGTGTGCACTACACTTGTTCATACAGCATAACAGTAAAATGTAATATATATGTATAATTTTCATAAAATTAAAACACTGTATGAAAGTGGACAACATTCCCCCCATTTGAGTCAATACAATTTTGTTATATAGGATACAGGGGGGCTTCTAGGATTTTTTTAAGGTGGAGTGCAGAAGACGCCAACTTTATGATTAGCCAATGACGTGTTTCGAATCAGTGAGTGACAGGGAAGGGGAATGTTGTGGGCCAATCAGTTTTCAGCTGGGGCCAGTGCCCCTCTGACCCTGCCTCTGTACATACTCCTGAAAAGATACATTTCAAGCAGTCATTCTGGCTCCATAGGACAGTCATCTCTTAAAACATCGACTCTCAGCTGTCATCTGAAGCTTACTGCTGTGTCCCCCTTTGTACTTTGGTAAAAAGAAAAACAGATCTTACATCAGCTATAATTTATTTACACTTCTGTATGTTCAGTTAGTGTGTGTTCACAGTGGACATGGTTTAGTAACTGCGAATGACTTGCATGCTTTGCAGCACTTAAGGACACCAGCAAGCATTCCATAAACAGCGACTGGAAAATCGAGCACCCAGGCTCTTTCAACATCGCTGGCACGACAGTCCACTATGTCAGAAGGGGATTATGGGAGAAGATGTCAGCCAAAGGTCCAACCACATCCCCTCTGCATCTCATGGTAAGAACATGCCTGTGTTTTACCCTTAGATCACCCTTTACACTTATCAGGACTGAATCTGAATTCGAAAAAACATGGAGATTGGATACCAAACTTTGTGGCTAGCTATTATGCACAAAACAATGGTTTCATCACTTGGAATATGTTATTCTCTGTGCCAGAATTGCAACAGAATCACAGTGTTAATCTATTACCAGTTCACTTACTGTGACACCATAAATCTCCTGCCATTATGACATTAATAATTCAATGTTGCATTACAACTACTGCTATTGTGGTCATTCACTCAATATGCCGTAACTCACTCATGATGACACTGCAATAAATTAAGACTGATTCACTGTGTAACTCACTGATAATGATACCACAATAGATGGCTGCTCACAGATTTTCTGCCCACCATTGCAGTACTGAGATGTTAGTTTAGTTATCTTTAACGTATGTAGCCATTCGCGTCCAATCTCTCTCATTAACAGGGTGTTTATTGGCCACAGAAACGCCATTGACTGGATGTTTTCTGTTCATAACACTCTTCTCCGTAAACTGTCAGTTGTAGTGCATGAAAATCACAGGAGGGAGGCTGTTTCTTAGATTCTGGATCCATCATGTCTGGCACCAGTAGTCATACCTCATTTAATGAACTCACTTCAAACACACCCCTTAGTCGTTCTAAGACTCTAACTGCACAGTAACTGAACCTCTGGCCCCCGTCTGCATGCTGTTTGCACTATAGTCACATGACTTGCTCTTCAGACGTGCGTTTTTGCATTAATTAGCTGGTGTCGCTAATGAACTGGCCGCCGAATATATAACATTGCTCTCTGCTGCCCCACGAAAGTTGTCTAATTATAAAAACGTGCGAACGCCATTGTAGTCCTTGAAAAAATAATTTGATATTTGTGTCCCTCTTCACTTTGGATTCTTTGTGTTTGCCTTGTTTTGTTATTTCACACCTTTTCCTCTGTCCATCTTGATTTTTTAATCACATACAGTAGATGTAGTGCCACCTCAGGATATACTGTGTCATAACAAAGCTAAATCACTATTAGCGATCAGTGTGCTATAGGAATGGAAGCTGGGATGAATCAAATCAATACCTGACCTTTTCCACTTGCAGCCCTGTCATGTGTAAGATTACCAGGTTATCACTTTAACAGGATTAACTCCTGACAAGCCTTTGGGATTCACTAGCGCCTCTAATTAGATTAAAGTGTTGGAGGTCTGTGCACTAGACTGCAGATCAGGACTCTGGTGGAGTCTGTGGAAAGGAGATAAATGTTGGGGGATTGTGTTTGGCAAGTGATTTTAAATATGACTGAGGAGAACGAAATGTCGTTTGAATAGAACTTTGCATTTTTATAACGTTCAGATGACAGGAATCGTATGTATTTTCGTCTTCCTATTTAAGAATGTAAATCTTAAAGCTTAGCGGTAAACCCATACATATATCTTCTAACCACTTATCCTAGTCCGGATCTTAAGCTGTAAATGATAAAGATACGCTGGAGTACATGAAAAAAACAGCATGTGGTGAAACTATGGACAGTAGATTCAGCGAGTCGCTTTTGAGGAATTCCCTGATACTTCTCATGTTTGTGGAAGGCCTGCTGGTATCATCCCAGGGAAATACTAGCAGATAATAGGTTAAGTCAGTGTTTCTCAACCTGGTCCATGGGGGACCCCCAGACAGTCCATGTTTTTGCTCCCTCCCAGCTCCCTGCCAGACGGTCGACATTTTAAATGTGGACCGTCTGGGGGTCCCCGAGGACCGGTTTGAGAAACACTGGGTTAACTAACTGACCTCCTTATCTGAAGTAGCAGGAGGAATTCTGTCCTGTTGAAAACGTTCCTACAACATCACCATATGAGTTTCAGAGACTTCGGTTGAGCGCCTCAAGGTGTATGATGTCACGGCAGGTGCTGCTCTTAACAAACCAGAGCTATGGAATCCATTATGAGTACACCATACCCATGGAGCAGACCCCGGAGTCCCAGAAAGGCCTGGCCAGCAAGGCCAGCGAGCCCATCTTCATGTGGACCCACTCAGGCTGGGAGGACTGCCATGCCGTCTGCGGAGGAGGTACCAGGATTGCTTCAGCTGGAACTTGTCATTTCCTGTTCAGAAGACATGTTTCAAGTACTCCCTGTAAAGAGGAAACACTTGAAAATATATATTTTTAACATGTTATTTATCATGTGTGATTGTCATACTTATACAGCAACTGCGAACACCTGAATCCTTTCTTTTTTATTGGGTTTCCTGAAACTACATGATAGAACACAATTTCAAAGGTATCATTAGGGAAACCACAAATATTTATTCATTATGAGGCCAGTTGAAATTAGAAGGTATCCTCAAATCTTCAGAGTTCGGTTTACTGTCATTTCCTACAAGTAGGCCTGTAAATGGAATATGAAAAAGCATAAGAAACTGGTATTTCAGATATTACAGGACTCAGTTGAGTGCGGGAGTGGAAGATGTGCTTTGTACAGTAATCCTGCTTACTGCCGGTTTCTCCATTAACCGCAGAGTGACCACGCATTTATCGCTAGTTTATCCTCAATGCCCCCCCCTATGGAGTTTCAAATGGTTTCTTCCACAAGGAGGCTGCATTTTCAGCAAGACTAGCACTAAAGCTAACTATTACTGATTCGCCAGAGTCTGTATAATGTATATGCTGCTTCCGGGCCATTTTTTCTATAAAGTGTTTTTGCTGTGTTTTTGCGTACATGTAGGTTTGTCCAGGGACAAGTTACATCTCTGCTGCTTCTGATTCAGATGTCATGCTCTGATGTATCGCTTCTCACAGCACTGTTATATTGACTGGTTTATTCTGCATTAGTGTGATGGCTTGTCAAACAGGGATTTTAATTAAAATAAAAAGTTATTTTCTGATAAAGAAAAACACCACAAATATAAGTATCATATGTCATATAAACAGCCCAGTAAGATTTTCACTGAAGCCGACTGGGTCGATTTCAGACAGTCAAATAAACCATCGAAATGGAGTTTTTTTGAAACATTTACATTTCCAGTTTCAAAAGTGTTTAGACTGGATCCCCTTCAAACTTCCACGGTTATTCTGCCGAAGTTTGCGTCATGTGATATTTCTGATGTTTCCAGGGGAAAGGAGATCCACGGTCACCTGCACCAAGATTGTCAACAAGACAACAAGCCTGGTGGACAACAGGAAGTGTCGTCAAATGACTAGACCAGAGCCACAGGTCCGCAAGTGCAACGAGCAGCCCTGCCAGACGAGGTATGCGGGCCTATGCTTTCAACAAGTATAATCGCAGCCAAGAGTTTTTTTTCTGCTTTAGTCATTTTCAGATCTTCGTTACGCTTAGCTGTCGTCATGCTTGCCTGAATGCATGGCCTCTGACAGGCTCATTTACAGTGATGTTATCACATGACGCTGTAGGGGAGAGCTCATTGGAGCAGAAGCTACCCAATAACCCATCAGTACCAGGGTGGCCATCGGTGATTTTTTTCAGGGCAATACTCCTGCCGTGGACCATCTATGGTAACGTCACACAAGAGAGGAGCATTGTGAGGGTGTAGATGACGATTCTGAGACACTCACTGTTGTCTTGCAGTCCTTTTGGTGACTATTGTCTATAGAGCCCTCAGCATAAAAACATCTCACTTTGCGACATCTCTCAGCACACCTGCTGATGGCCGGTTTCATTGCCAGAGTCTTAGTGTCGGCACAAAGATAGCAGTGTTCCTTATCCCTTTGATGGAGAAAAAAAGTATAATTAAGGCAAAGTGCTGTGTTGTGTTGAAAAACATGCAGTCTTTTCAAAGAAAGAACGCAGTTGTGATGTTCTTGAGAAAACCACAAGACAAATTGCACCTGGGGAGCCTTGTGTAGTCGTGTGATTAAAGGGTATTGAATGTCAGGTGACATTCTGTCCATAAATATCATTGATCTGAAATGTGAAGAAATGTGCAGTTTTATCACTTTGTAACATCATCGAGATCAGCCATAAAATTAATGCATAGTCATTTGTAATACAATGTTTTTATACAATTCAGGAATAATGGAATTGTAATGAGATTAGACAAGTGTTTTGGACATTTTTTAAGTTAAACATGAGTCCATGTTGACTTTTAGTGCCCTAGGGACCGTGATGTTTTCTGGTTTCTCTCCACCCCGGCACACTTGTAAATCTAAATTCTGAATGAAATTTGTCTCAAATGCTTGCAGAAGTACATCCATGAAATCGCCCCTGATGGATCGCTGTAGAGTTATTTCGTTATTCTTGCAACACGTATTTGACCATCTTAATCGAAAAATTATGCATTTTCTTGGAGAAATTGTAATTTGGCATGCGCTCCTGTCATAAATTCAGGACTACTCGTGTGTATGTGTTTTTTAACATATCACACTAGAACTGGCAGTAAACTGAAAATGGAATAGGTTTTCTTAGGCTATGCATGTTGGCACTGTAGAATACTTGGCATAACGCACGGAATGAAGAATTCCTTCCTGCTACAATATGACAGATTATCCTGCTTTACCGCCACATTATTGTTAGATTCATTTTTGCCTGTAAATGATATAATCAGCTTTGTTTTCTTTAGCTGTTGGTACAGAAACGTATCTCATTTCAGTATCTCCTTGAGATACTGAAATGTTTTCTCAAAACTTATTCTCATGGGTCTCGATGTGTTTGGCTGATATTTTGAGGGAAAAAGTGCTGTAATATCTCATTCACAGCAGGTGTTCTAATTGCTATGACAGAATTACTTTATAATGAGTCATTTCTTATCATATGGTCCAACTAATATTTTTTTTTTTAAACGCTGGACTTCATGTGAAGTTTGACCACGGCCATTACTATGAAATTGTAAGCTTGGCAAGCGGTTGTTTTTTTGGCTTAAGAGAGAAACTTTGCCCAGTACAGCCGTATTTCCTCCTAACCCTGATGAATAAACAGTTCATCTCTAATCTCACATTTGTATCTGCGATACATCATGTCATCCGGAGAAACAAATACGGAATATGGTCCGGCGGTAATAGAGAACAATCCCGCAAATTGAATGACGCGATAACAAAGTGCAGACGGGGCAATCTTCTGTCTGAGCAGGAGACACTGATAGGGGTGAGATCACGTCATGCTGCAGTCTGGCTGAGCTACTGCCAGCTGGCTCTCACAGCCTCTCATCCCACCGATCTCCCCGAAGATCCGTCTCCGAAGGTTGAAAGTGACACCAACCAATCCCCCTCCGCTCTCTCTCCTGATCTCTGTAGTGTTTCTTCCCTCACATCTGTCTCCCAGATGATCCATCATCCAGGCCAGGCCCTCTGCCCGGCCGTGCATGTGCCACGGATGGCGCTGGCATCTTCTCGGTGCAGTTCTGAAGGGTGGATGGTACCTTCTCGCAAGTGAGCGGCAAATTAGATTGAGAGAAATTTTATTAGAGATTTATTAATTAGAGATTAATTCCTGCAATGCCATCACGGGGCGGGGGGAGTGCGCCTCAGCGGATTATGGTACTGTGCCGATCATCTCAAGGTCACGGGTTTAAACCTCGGGGTCGGCAGAGTGATTTTGATTTTGGGCCCATGGCTCCTAATCCTGAAAAAAAAAGTGTACGTCACTTTGGATCAAATAGTCTGCTAAATAAATGTACAACTGTATACTGGTATATAGGACGATCTGACCCTGCTGAATGACCTTGCTGACCAAGATGCATGAGGATGCACCCCATTGCTAAAGTTACTGACTAGAACACATGAAGCAAAAAAGAGACACATTATCACTTCTTTAATGGGACAAATCTGATGATGATTCAGCATATAGTGCCCTATAATGATCTATGCAACGTCTCCACTGCCTGCTCGCCCTTCTACCTGTGATTTCTTCCCTGTATGCCCTGCTGCCGTACCACTGTCCATCCTGCCGTCAGAAGCAGCACCAGCAACTGCATGCCATCACCTGCCTGCCCCCCAGCTCTGAGACAGAAATGTTAAAATTGGGACAGTGTGAATTGGGACTTTCCCATCTTGCTCATTTGCCTTCCTCTGCCGGCCCCTGGAGGATGGGCTCCCCCTCTGAGTCTGGTTTCTTCCTTCTAGGGAGTTTTTCCTTGCCACTGTCGCCTCTGGCTTACTTACTGGGGGCTTTGGGTGGGGACGCTGTAAAGCGCTGTGAGACAATGTAATGTTGTGAGAACGAACTATACAAATAAAACTGAATTTAGTTGAATATTTTGTAGCAAGGCTCAGAACCTACTGAAATGCTCCAGAGAGCCGGATAAATGACCTGACCCTATGCTTAGACCCCAAACGTCGCTCACAACTGTACATATGTGTGTGTATGTCTCAGGCAAGATGGGATATGCAAAGACAAGCATTCCAGTGTACCGGTACTCATACTTGTACTTCTGCAAATGGCAAATAAAAGTGTAATTTTATCATTTTATTTGAAGTATGTTTGGCAGTTCCTCTGGGTGATGTCCTCTGACCCTCTAGGTGGATGATGACGGAATGGACGTCGTGTTCGCGGACGTGTGGAAAGGGCTCCCAGAGCAGACAGGTGGCGTGCACCCTGCAGCTGCGCAACGGCTCCCTGGTGAAGGCGAAGGATCGTGACTGCGTGGGCCCCAAGCCTGCACACACGCAGCGCTGCGAGGGTCAGGACTGCCTCACCGTGTGGGAGGCCGGCATGTGGTCTGAGGTAGTCCCGCTGTCACATGACTCACTGTTGCTAAGGGACGTCAAGCACCTGTGGCCATGAGTATCAACACCCTGACCCCCACCTGTCACCAACCGAGGGCGCACCCCCTTTCCCTAAGGCTCTTACTTGAAGTTATAAAAAACTGGTTTATTTAAACGCTACTTTTTTTTAGCTATGTATTAGCTGTTTATTTCCCAAATGCACAACATTACAGCATACAGCTGTAGATACAGGCAATGAAATGAGTTTCCCTGAGAGCTCCATCTAGTAATAAGTAAAGGTTAAGCATGTAAAGATAAATAAAAGATAAATAACAATAAGATAATAACAGAATGTAAGAAAAAAACTGAAATGTGGAAAATGCGTTCTTTGTTTTTTTTTAATAGCAACATATTTGCTCATCTGAGCAAATGTGCTTATTTAAGAATTATAGCAGCTGAATTCCGGATTATTACATCAACACAGTGTGACTTCAGTGCTCAGGCTATGGGGTGAATGTGAGTTCTTTCCTGGTGGGGAGCAAGTGAAGACGTTCAAAACTCAATCGCATCAGACGTCGCATTGTGAGGGGGGAATAGGCCTTGTCTGCTTGGTGTGGTGCGCAGTAATGAAATCCACGCTGATTCTCTCTCTCCCTATATATATACATATACAGTACTGTATACAATCCCCCTTCGCAAGCTGTGATTTAAGGGCACCTTAAAAGCCAGTTATGTGCGGGGGCTGTAACTCACCTGGGGAAGTGATTGTGAGGATTTAACATGAAACAGCTGCTGGCACATGGAGGCTTAGCTAGGAGAGCATTAGGAAGGGCATCGCTCTGGCTTTGATCACAGCGCTGAAATCCGCCCTCGGGGCCGTGACATGTAGGGGCAGAGGCGGGTGGGAGGGGTTATGTGGATGGGACAGGCCTAGGCGTGAAGCGCCCCTAGGGACTCTGTGTTCTGTGCTCCAGTGCTCTGTGAAGTGTGGCCGGGGGATCCGGTACAGACCCGTGAGGTGCACCAACCCGCGGAAGAAATGCGACCTGTCGACGGTCCCGCGCGAGGTGGAGGACTGCGAGGACTACTCCAGGTGCTACGTCTGGAGGACGGGTGACTGGGCCAAGGTGGGGTGCCTGCTCTGGGGGGGGGGGGGGGGGGGGGCGCGGGGGGGGGGGGGGGGGGGGGGGGGGGGGGGGGGGGGGGGGGGGGGGGGGG
>JAODLD010000124.1:244155-255933 GCA_026781065.1 Mormyrops boulengeri
GTGGTTGTATTGGTGGTATACTCCAGGTGGTAAGTTTGGTGGCCGGGTTTCTTGGGCAATGTGGGGTGGCCGGTCCCCCCCCCCCCCCCCCCCCAACTTTTAAGTCGTATGAAAATCGCCAAATCGTATATAAAAATGCTGCAAACCAGCATATCCCCATCGGTCAGAGAGGAATCTAGAGGTGGCTAAGCATGATAGCTTAACAGTGGCGGCAAAAATGTAACTGTTTAATAACCGCCAGTGGGTCCCAGGACCATTTTTATTAGATCATGGAGAATGTGATAAAAAATTCCAAAACTGAATTGTTGAATTGAATCATTTTAAAATTATTTTAAAAAACATTTTTATGTTGTTTTATGTGTGATTTACTATTACTGCAGCATTTTTGCAAAATAAATTTGGTTAATTTTTTTTTTTATTTGGGTCATGACTTAATGACCAAGGAAAAATGTAGGTCCTGAGGCTAAAGGAGTTGAGAACCGCTGGTCTAGAAAGTTCAGTGTGCAAGTGCGCCTCAAGCCTGTTTAGCTTTATAGAAGTGGTCAATTGTGGAGGAAAAAATGGCTACTTTCACTGTGAAGAGATGTTTTTTTTTTTAATGAACTAATGTAACATGACTTGTGTCCACCCCTGCGTTTCATGGTCGTGGGAGTTGTACTTTTGTTCTATTTGTTATTTGTTTGTACAAAATATTGTGAAAACTCTCCCCCTTACTTCCTGTTTGTATGTTGCCCCATAGTTCTGAAGGAATATTATTTCTGATGGACTTTCTCTAATACAGGAGCAGACCCTCTGCAGGATGGTCCTTTTGGGCCTCCATATAGTGACAGTACCCTGTTTGTCCTCCGTTGACCCAGCCTGTGCTGTCCCTCCCATGCAGTGCTCCGTGACGTGCGGCAAAGGAATGCAGTCGAGGGTGATCCAGTGCATGCACAAGATCACGGGACGGCACAGTCAAGACTGCTTTTCGTCTGAGAAGCCAGCGGCCTACCGGCCGTGTCAGCAGCAGCCATGCAACGAGCGGGTCAACGTCAACACTATCACCTCGCCGCGGCTTGGCAAGTCTCCCGTCCCCTGTCTCTGTGTTCACGTCAGGCACTAATGTTCAAGCATTCGTGGCCGTCGTGTTTCGTTTATTAATGGTAAATTAATGTATCAGCATTGAGCCTTATTGAGATGTTTGACCCAAAAGTATGAGCAACAAGTGTAGTATTGACCAGGGAGCAAACCAGCAAAAGTTATCAGACGTGAAAATTAGTCAGCAAAAAAAAAAGAGCTGCAGTTCATTAAATTGATATAACACGTTATTTGGTAGATGCTCTTATCCAAAGTGACATACATTTTTTTGAGAGAATTGGGTCAGACAGGCCCTGGAGAAACTGGGAGTTAAGGGCTCTCAGGGGGTCAACAGTGAAATCACTCCGCCGACATTGGGATTTGAACCCGCGACCTTCCTAGCTGAGCCACACATCACATCTTCTTGGTTCGGTGAACCAGCTGATCTTTAAAATGAGGTGCCATGATTGGTACAGTGGACCCAGTCATGATTAGTGATCTCCTCACATGTTTTAACCCATGAGTCTGAGTCACAGCACCAGTTTAACAGATGTGACACTCACCTGTGATTGAACCCACTTGTAACTAGCACAACTTAATGGGCTTGGGGGATTCGTCTGCCAGCACAGGGACACAAACAAATCCTGACGTCATTGCCAAGGGGTGACATCATTCTCGCAGTGACTCACTTGATAAGACATTGAGATGATCATCCACTACATGCATTATGTTTTATTGTCTTAATGATTAACGAAGGGCTTTTGCAACCCAACAAAGGGATAGGCGAGCTGAAAACACATTTAAGCATTTAAACAAGATTTATTTAGATATAGATGCTGTCATACTGTAGAAAGTCAGTTCATACAAGAAAATAAAAACCACATTGTGTAAAAAAATAACAACTCAAAGTATAACAGACTGTTTAAGGTCTATGTTAGAAGTTTCTCATACCTAGAGTTGGCTTAAGGGTAGATTGCTGGAAAGTCATGAAGACCTATTCAGGGTTGAAATATTAAATTGTCTGGCAAAATTGTATTGTTTTAATGGGATTTATACGACTTAAAAGTTAGCTTAAGTTTAAAAAATGATGTGCAGGCTCAACTAGGCTACAGTGAATTGTGTTTGTATTTTCATTTACCTTTTTAAAGACCTACTAGGTTCACATTTAAATAATATTCTGCAATATTTAAGTATCTTTCAGGTAACTCTTTCAAGAGAGTTTCAAAACCTGGTTTTACCAGTAAAATTGACTATGCGACCCGGTTCAGTTGTTTACATTCTTGTTTTAAAACGTACACAGAATGGCTAAAAATGTTATTCCTTCAGGGAAAGAAAATCTATATATTTTAAAACTAAGAGGGAACCCGTCTGTAAGGGGATATTGTTTATAGTGAAGGTGCAGCTGCTGGGTGACACGTAGGAGGCGGCTCACTTAGAAACTCCGCTTAGCGGCTACATTTCGCCCTTAATAATTATAAATATCCAGTTTCAAATCTGGTTCAGATTAAGTCAGACGTATCTATCTATTATATCCCGCCAAACCGTTTTCATTATAACACACATTCGGCGGTAGGCCTACTTTTTTTAATTTTCTGAAAATGCTTTTATATTTATCGTGCTTTTAAAATTCTCCTAAAGTGTTTTTTTTTTCCGGCAGCGCTTTTTAGTTTGGCTTTTAACAAAACGGTTTATTTTATTTGCTTTGCAGATGCATGGATGCGTTTGGCGCTGCATTAAGCGATTTGGCTTTTTTTCTTTTTCTGTCTCCCCGTTTTACTGCATTTTAATAAGCGCCTCAACTTCCCATTTAACTACCTCTTTATATAGCTCTTTTCATAATCTTTGTTGGTCATTTTTACGTGATTTGGGGATTAAGCTACGAAATGCAGTGCCGACTCCTTCCAGTCGACAGCAATAAAAGTTTGCAAATTGTGGTTGTAATACTCTAATTACGAACCGGTTAGTTTCATTTTGAAAACGTAAGTCTCACAGACTTGCAGGTGGCTTCTGGTAATATTAATTAAAATGCAGCAGTTACAGGGTTTTGTTACGTTAACAAAGCAGTTTTATACAACATCGCCACCTATAGGTGGAAATATCAGGGCTCGCGCACGGTTTATTTAGCATACGTCACTTGGTAAATGCAGAAATCGGTTTTGGTTACTTTAATGTATTTATTTTACACCCATAAACACCAAGGAGTGTAATTCTGTTTTGAAAATTATAAGTGAAAAAACAGTTTAACATTAAATGCTTCGGTTATTTGAACCTGCATATGGTTTTCTTCTTTGTGAAATGTACAGTAAGTAGTTTTATACGTTGCACGAAAGTGCATACATAAATGTTCAGAAAAAAACATGTTTATTAATAATTGGAAAGCTGGAGAATGTGTCCAGTGATGCTGTAAAAAACCTTAAATGATGTTCTTACATCAAGTGGGACTCAACCACGGCCCTCATGCCGGAGGGTTAACATTGGTGCAGAAACGTTGCCAGAATTTGGGGATATTTTTTCATTTTACTGGATTTTGTCTTAGCAAAATCATATCACTGCCGTCCCTGAGAATCATGTCAGTGTGTGCCTGGTTGTTATTCAGCTGGCTAATTGTTTCCCAAGTCCTATGACAATCAGTGGAATTGGCTGCCAGAAAGAGTGGTCGTGTACCTAATTTCCCAGAAACGTGTAGCTTGTCATTACTGTTCTCTTCTAGAGTGTCGATGTCTGTCTGCGGTGCCTTTCATGTGTGATTCCAAGCCCTCAACAGGCAGTCCTGTTATGTGTAAGGCTGCTATTCATGGTTCCGCTGCTGCCTACAAGGCAGTTATTGCCCTGGTTTTATTTCTATTTTCACGAAGGCAGCCTATTCAGAGACATCCTTACCTACTTTCTTCCTGTTTTGGCGTTTGGTGACAATATCCAATAAATACAATTAAAACGAAAAGGTTGACGCGTGTGCAATCTTACCAATTTTATAATAATATGTTACTCAGATTGTATTTTATGTTTTGCCTCTGATAGCAGAAAGTAATGCTTACTAAAGTATCACTTAGAGAAAAACTTTGCAGGAACTGTTTTAATCCCGTGGATAGTGTGCAGAAATCGAGTGCGTACCGTATGAACAATTTTGAATGATTTGTGTACTGGTATATTACATTACCGTATTTCATTGAGTATTCCTGGTTTTGAAGATATTTTAGCCTAATTTCTCAGCTAAAAATACTTGCTCTCCTTAGGGCATTTGTGCAGGACCTCGAAGGAAAAACAGGGGGCGCCATAGAGTGTGTTTCCGACGCGTTGAGTCTCACTCCCCCATGCGTGGGGTGACTTACCGTGCTCTCTCTGCCCTTCAGCCGCCCTGACGTTCAAGTGCCTGGGGGACCAGTGGCCAGTGTACTGCAGGGTAATCCGGGAAAAGGACCTGTGCCGGGACATGCGCTGGTACCAGCGATGCTGTGAGACGTGCAGGGACTTTTACGCACAGAGGATGCAGCAGAAAAGCTGACGCAGCCCGCAGCGACCATGGATGCTTCCTCCTTTATTTATATCAAGTGCACTTAAAAAAAAAAAAGATACACATGACAAGCAAGACCCGCCGGCTTATTTAATCCTTGTAATTTATTTATTGGTGCTCTGCCAGTTGTGTCCATTAGCCGTGCTTTTGGTAAAGATGCTCTTTCAGCATATTTTAAGAATAGGAATCGGTGGTGCTATTCATTTTTTTTCAACCATGGTTATCACTAATATTAGCGGCTGTCTGTAATGAGCAGTTAGCATTCGGCGGTGGGGAAGGGCCGTTAGATTTTGTCAGTCTCCTTAGTTTACAAGATTGAGGTGATTTCCACCTGTAGCGTTTCAGGTTTTATTGGTTTTAGTTTTTATTTGATGGGTTATTTCCGTTGTTTTAGTTCCACTTACAAGTACATTGATACAAATGTTTAATTTTGTAATTCAAATATTACATGAAGGGGATTTTATCATTTGTACACTCTCTGAGATGAAGGGGTTTTATTATGAACGAATTGGTAATTAATCTAGTAAAATTCAGTGAGTTCAGTGAAAAAATTATTTCCTTGAATAACAGCAATTATAATTCATTGTAATTACTACCAAATCTGCACTGTGATATTATACATATAGAAAAGGCAGAACCAAAACATTCCCAAGTAAAACTTTTATATCCAGTGCAAAACTTCTTCATGTAAAATCAATACTGTATGCTATTTATCTTGAATAAAGAGGAGGCCATTTTGTTTTTTGGAAAAAAAATGAACCTCTATCATCATCAAAAGAAACTCTTTTGTTTTGGAATTTTATGACAAGTAGAATGTATGAGTTTAGCAACCTGTGTTAAAATCCGCATACTTACATTTTATGTTTCTTTAAAACATCATTCCACTGTTGTGAAATTTTCATTAAAATACTGTGTTCCCCTCTAAGTCTAGTTTCTAATCCTCACCTTTCTGTGAATCGCTGGTGCTCTAAAAAAATGGCAAAGGACTCTCTTAAACTCAGACACCCTGCTCACTGGGAACTGTATGAAATCACAGTGTGCTCCGTAAACCAGGAATGGAAATGCGATTGAGAAAGCCTTTTTGAGAACAAACATTACTGAAAGCAGCATTATTCTAAGTAGATTTTGCAAATTATTTTTTAGAATTCTTGATTAATAGAGTCAAGCTCCAATTAAAAAAATATATAAACTCTTAAAATATTTAACAAACATTTTTAATATAACTAAATATATGCAGATATTAAAGCTATTTCCCAGAGTCTTACATCTTAAATTGAATCCTAATTAAATGTCTTCCTAAGAGCCTGCCGTTCTTTTTTGCCCTCTGTAGTGGACCTGAGCCCGAGTCTCTGTTTTAAGGAGGATATACTCAATCATGTTGAAACCTGTTGTACAGTTCAGGGGACATTCTGGGTTTTTCGGTAATATCACATTTGTTGCGATGTTATCATGACAACCCAAACACTTGTATTATGTCAAAAATTGGGTCTCAGGAGGACGCAAAGATATTTATATATACAGTATATACTCACTGACTGATTTCACCTTATAATATATGAAGTTTCTGACTAACAACATTGATTTATTTCAGTTTTCCTTCTTTTTTGGTGTCACCAATTTCTACATCATCCAAGAGGTTGGTGACTAGGTCACTTATAGAGATGTCCTATTTTACTGAATGCCCAGCTAGTATAATTACCAGGGGATGACTTGTAGGCCAGTTGCTTATTGATTCCTCTTCCTCCATTGACAGATTAGGCCGACCTGGTGGTTTTGGGCAAAATTTACTGATATACTGTACACATCATAGTGAAATTCAACATTCATATTCAGAATATCTTCATTTTAGACGAGGGTTTTATATACCAGGTAAGATTTATCCATATTCTCTTCTGGATCAAACCCATTTACATTTTTATTCATCTTAAATGCAAGTCGACTGTGATCCTGTAATGGATACGTTCTATGGACAGGATGGGTGAATTCAGTCTCATGTTGTCACGCCCCCACAAACTTCGGTTCCGCAGACACGGAAACACCCTTCACATTTTCAGCCACCCGATTGTTTTCACCTGTGCAGTAATACCAGCCAACCTACTTACACCCTCATGACCTTAAAGGAATCTGAAGTCTTGTCTCCGAGTTTTGGTCTGAGCACTAATTGCAATTCATGGTTATCCTGTGTATGACTTTTGTTGCCTGTATACAATTCTGCCTCTTAGTCGAAAATCAATTAGCCATTCATCATGATTTGCGATTCAGACTTTGGAAATAAACATCCCGATTGGGTGCACCTGCGTTTTTATGACCATTTGTTGTATAATATGTGTAGTTCCTACCCTGTAAATACGAGCAGGAGTTACAGAAATTCTTGGTGAAGTGTCAAGTAGTCTGTTTTAAATCAGGTCGTTTTTCCTATTTATTTTTGGCTCAGTCTCCATCAATGGTAAATAGAGCTATATTTTAAAATATCAAATTGTCTCCATGGTTATCCAGAATCTAGCCCTGCTTAGATAACCTGAGGTTACTGCAGCATTTCTTAATCTTGTTCCTAAAACATTCTGTCTTTGATTTTCTTGTGTTAGTTCATGGGGTAGGTGTCATCTTTAATGAAAAAATATCCATTTGCCCTATTTTTTTTTCATTAATCTTTTTAGGTTTGAGAGCGGTTTATTTTAATTGCCAGATTTGTGTGTTTGTGGCCTCGTACCAGTTAGATACAATATTCTACACATTCTACAGTGATACTCATTGATTTGCACAGCATGAATTAAAAACAATTTCAACTTTTGTTAACACTTGTGAATGGACTGAATCCACATTGATTGTACCTTCATGCTGCAGACAGACTTTAATTAGATGATTGATTGACAGAAAATTAAATATGAATTACTTGCATTCCATAGAACATATATACACATCTAAAACATAGAAAACAATGAAAAATATTTAAGAAAAATTACTCAGTTGCTGTAGTTATACAAATCATGTATGTTATGGTTCCTGCCCCTTGTGTGCTGTTTCTGTGACATTTCTGAATTACAATTTAACACTTCACTTAATGGGACGCAAATACTTATTTATAACTCAGTTACTACTGGAGCACAAACTATGAACAAATTATAAACAAATATAGTTCCTACACGAGATAAAACGTGTCACGATTCATTAATGATGAGCAAACAGGGAGAGCAAAACAGCCCTCCTCAGGGCTACCCAGGTCTCCCCAGGGCTACCCAGGGCTCCCCAGGGCTACGGGTCTTGCCCACTGCACATGGCACTTGACCTTCCTGAAACACTTCTAGGATGGGCTCCAGAGGATCTCACCCTCCCTCCTAAACTAAAAACCAGCTTCTCACAGTGTTCAGAAGAAAGCTAAATTAATCTCAGGCAGCCAGATATCGAGTAACAGTGGCAACTGAGAAATGCTTTTCAGCTGTGTCATGTTTCAATGATCCAGCCTTTTTGTGGCCTTTTAAATTAAAGATAAAAAGTTAAGGATAGCCGTTCCACAGGGATCACTCTGCTTTTCTTTCCTACATCAGAAGATGTCAAGTATACTATCCAGATTAGGATACTTTGTCCATCAATGCATGGGCTGCATGTCATTTAATGCAAAACCGATGTAACATTGTTAATGAAAGCCTGGATTATTTGTGTGATTTTAAAAAACAAACAAACAAAATCAAGACTTCAAACAACATCAGAACATAGTAAAGATTTCTTTTCCAGTCTACTGGCACTAAGTCTATTTCTCACGGACCACATGCTGTATTTTGCTGTATTTCTGTACCTCTCGCTGTTTCTCCCAAGCAGGCAGCTAGCCTAAGCTGGAACGGCGTCCAAACGCCTCTGAAAATGCAGACTCATAGTAAATCAAATGTTTCAGTGGCCGCTCTTGATAAAACACAGTCCATCAGCTCAGAAGCGGCGGTGGGCCCCGCAAGCGGCCCTGCCAGGTTGGCTTGTGACGGACACACTGGCGCTACACCTGCACCACGGGAGTCCGCTTACAGGCGGGGAGGGGTCGGATACCGTTACACACGACCTCCATGGGCAACGGCGCCTCATGAATAATTAGGAGGCCATAGCTCTGCAAGCCCTCCTGTCCTCCGACGTTGTCCATCCTCGGAGAAACATGGATCTGTCGGCCCTGCCTAACAATAATCACCCAGAGAAATTCCTCCAGCTGGATGTCAGTTCCTTACCTGCAAGTCATGGGATGTTCCAGGTCGGGTTCGCCGCTGGGGCCGCGCTGTCGGGACAGAGGCAGTGGCAGAACAGGGTCTACATGCAGGTACTGCAAGTCTGAGATCCCACTACCACTGAACAGTTAACATTAGATGTCATTGATTAACTATGGCTATCCTGAGTAATGCATAGAATGCGCACAGTTTTAACTGCTTTGTACTGGTGTTCAGAAAAATGTTGTACTTGTATACAAACATCTGTTTAAATGTCTGCCGATAATATGTATGGCATGTTTTATATTAGAGAATGGTCTTTTTTTCTCAGATGAAAATGATAATAGTATTAAGTAGCCATGGACATCTGGGGCTCTGTCGGGGATGGAATGGATTCGTCACACAAACTTAATATAAAATGACACTTAGAGCATTGGTTCTCTCGTGAGTTAATTCCATCTTGGCTGCAGAACTTCGGCTAAAATCGCATGTTTAATTTGAAATTAACAGGAGGTGATAAAATGATAAATTCTTCGGGAAAATAGATACCTTTAAGCTCCTCAGAGGAAAGCAAACGCCCCTCGTGTTTTCCTCTCTTCCCAAAGAGGGAGCAGAGGAGACTGACCGGCCACAGGCCGTCTCTGGAAAGCAGCCCCGTCTTTGTGGACGGCGTCTTGGAGAAGCACGTCACGCCGGTGACGCTGAAATCCAAAATCAAGAGGAACCCCCTCTATTCAGACATGCAGACGGCAGAAAGCTGGGAGAGCAGGAAGTCAAAGCCTTCGTGGACGGTGCAGGAGTACGACAGGCATCCTGTACACTCTCATCTATCGGATTATTTAAAGGTAACGGAAACAGTGATGTTGAAGATCACATGATCATGGTAAACAGACAGTTCTCTTCAGCAAACTGAAACCCTTTAGTTGTCAGATTTGATTCCTTTAAGACTAAGTCCAGCAAAATTGTAGTACATTTAGTCTATAGAGAGTATATCCAGAGGCATCACTAGGCTGTAGCATTTGGGCCTGAAGTCTCATATGAATCCGAATGTGCTCCAAAAGATTTGTTTAGCTCAGATGGTTTAACAAGCATGCTATCCGTTTGAGAACCAGGGTCTAAGCCCCGGATGTCATAAGATCCTAGTGACGGTCCTAAGTATATCCATCCATGAATCCATCCATACATGCATCCATCCATCCATCCATCCATCCATGCATCTTCGTTAACCACTTACCCAACCTGGGTAAACACAGAGTATGACATGAGTACAGCAGAGATGGGATGCCAATGCATACATCAGACTAACCTGGCATCACCCACTACAATATTACTTCTCTATTAGGTGCCTTGCCACACTGCTCTTATTGTTTTAACAGATCCAGTTTCCCTGGCTGTTCTTGCAGAAAAGATCTGACCCCTTACCAGATGTGAGTTCACAGAAAACCCTTCAGATTACTGGGCCCCTGTGTTACAAACAAGGGACACTTCAGATACACTCTTATCCGGATCTGTGCTCACAGCTGCATGGCGATGAAGAACATTCTAGCAGAACAAAAAACATCTGAATTAAAGATTTAGGTTTTTTTCCCGTGCTTTCTTGCAGATACAGCTTTAGAAAATCTGCAGGCCCCAGTAATGACCCCCATATCGATTCATGACCCTGCTAACATTTCATACTGGTTAGAGATCCTTTTTGCCCCCCCCTGCCAAAAAAAAACTCTTATACTCTCTCTAGGTATTAACAAGCCTATCATAGGCCATGTGCGTGACCCAAATCGCAGCCTATGAAATCTTACTGGGGGGGGGATTCCATAAATTATGCTCACAGCTATGAATACTGGACACCCAACGAAGTAAGGTGATGTCCTTCAGTGTAATACAGCCCTGTTGAAAAGACTCCAGGAATCTTATATGGTAATGCAACACCGTCTTAGCCTGCAAGGACTGAGAGGACGGTAAAGTACAATGAACTAAGGAGCAAACAATCACCCAATTACGGGCAGGATATAATTACATTAGCAGCCAACTGAGTAAACAGATAGAAGATAATACAGAAGCTGTCTGTATAAAAGCTGAATCCTATTAGCATATTAGGCATGAACTGGCACCCCATCAAGGACATGCCCTCCCCTGCCTTGTGCTCTCAGCTCTTTGGGACAGCCTCCAGGCTTACCCTGACCTTTTCTCAAATACGCAGTGTAAAAGATAGATGGATCGATGAATCACAAGTCAGTGTTTTGTGTAAGAGAATGTTCAGGCCAGGGCCAGCTAACATCTTCCCCTGCGGGTCATTCCTAAGAGATGACCTGCGCCGCAGATTAAATTTACATTTATTGATTTAGCAGATGCTTTTGTTCTAATGCGAGATACGGGAGAGGAAAGCTTGAGGTCACAGAAGAGGGTTAGCCAACATCCAGCACCCCTGGAGCAACTGGGGTTAGGGGCCCAGCAGTGATATGATTACTCTGCAGGCCACGGGATTCAAACCAACAACTTTCCGGATATAGGCACAGTTTCATAAACCACTGAGTTGATGGGTTATCATCACTCATCAGGCAGGTCCTCGCAATTTCTATTCAAGGGAATGCGACACATTTACGCTCAGGATTCTGGGTCATGCCGTCATGCCAGTATTAAAAATGAACTTGGGGTCAGGCAGCAAGAATGTGTGGAAGTGTTCCTCCGATCTGATTCACGATGAGAGTAGGCTCCGTGCCAACTAAACAGGCCATGTACTCATTGTCGGGCTCTATGCCAATAAATAGCACGCTCTTCCCCCCTCCCATTTTCAACTGTTTATATAGAGCACAGTAAAATCTTCATGACGTCGGCCTGCATGTGAGGCCAAGGGGATGTCAACTGATTTCATGTCCGTGGATGAGGCAACAACAGGACAGAACAGCTCGCCGCATTGTTTGGAAAAGGTTGAGCTGTCTCACAGCTGTCAGTTGGAGTGAGGGAACTTCCTTTCAAAGGTTCTCTTTCAATGGCAATAACCATGCAGTGGGGCGTGGGTCCCCCAACATT
>JAODLD010000124.1:277154-297229 GCA_026781065.1 Mormyrops boulengeri
ACACACACACACAGTGAAAACACTGCTTGGCTTCAGCGGTTCGGCGGGTACAGTACGGTATGTATGTGGCACGTTTTCTGTGAATTTCAGTTCATTTAAGAAGCGACAGCATCATAAAGAGAAACGGTGTAGACACTGGTTTGGTGTTACGGCGACATGGGCGACATAACACACCTGCCCTCCGTGCTCATTGGCTCTTGTGTGTGGAGGTGGGGACACAGGCCCCAGCTGACAGATGATTGGTCCCCGCCCCTGTCACTCACTGCTCCAGAACATACCATTGGCTAACGATAAGGATGGCCAGTCTATGTGAATTATGGCCCTTCTTATGCCCCCCTTATCGTTAGAGCGTGGTTTCTGCTTACTAGGGGAAGGTACCCTACGCGGATCCTGTGGGAGGAGTGCAGAACTGGGTAGATGACATCCGCTCAATGGCGCCATCTAATGGGGCCTTGAGGTTATTTCAGCCACGCTGATCCAATCCCTGTTACATGCAGCTAATTCTGATGCTCGTCTCCCCTTAATGCAGTGATTGTGCTACACTTAATAGCGCTCTTAGGTTATCGGAAAGACGTTCTATTGGGGTTTGCATACATTCCATAACGTATAATTAAGATTTTAAAATGATACTGAACATTTCTCGCAGGGTGTTGGGAATGGTAGGCTGTGCCTCATCATAAATCACGAGGTTGAGTATGGTTGGATCAGTCGCTCTGCTGAAGGCGTCTTAACGGTGCTCTGCACTTCTACGGTAACCTGTAATCTCTCGATCTGCCCATTATGCTGAGTGCTGAGCATGGCGACAGACTGCGTGCGTCCAACGTCAGTAATGCGCCGTGCAGCTCTTTGCTGTTTAGTGATGCATTACGGATCCTAAAGAGGCACACCTGAGAAAGAACACGTCCACATTGCGCTTTTTTTCTGAATCACCTGCATCGGAAATACCTTGACGACAACCAACCACGGTCTCAGAAAGAGTGATAGAGGAAACTGAGCTAAATGAACAAGGAAAAGTTGATGGGTGAGTGAAACATCATCATCATTATTACTGTCATAATTATGATTATGACGACTCCTGGCACCCATATAGCCGGCACAGCATATTTTGGCTCTTTTGAGTGAAACGCTGCAGACCGTACGCTTGCCGTGCAGCTGATGGCCGTCCTGAGCATTCGCCTGCGCTGTCTTAATTAAGCATCCTTGAGCACGGCATACAAGATTCCTGCTCAAATCAGCCACCATTCGACTCGCTACAATATGAAATTAATATCAGCCAAAAGCAAGAAAAGCTAAATGCACGGCGTGACCTTGGAGGGAAGCCATGTGGATGACAAGCAGAAGTATCCTGGGAATTCGGAAACTGAGAGAGAGAGTCACAGGAAGTCAGCTTTGCGCTTTTTGGCACCTTGTGCAGCAGGAGAGACTGCGTCAGGCGTTCTTAGCATGTTTTGTGCCCCTTTAAATTATCGTGCCGTTTACAGCTGAATTGAGAACTTGGTTGTTGCTCAGATACTGTCTCCATATTTGACGATGGGGAGCACCAACATCCCCCCTTTCCCCCCTGTGCTATGAAGACACCACAACTCGCTAAGCCTCAGTCGTGTTCCTGAGAGTAAATCCCACCCCATACTGGGGCATCCGCCCTCCCCCCACCTTACAATGAGAAAGAAATGCCAGAAAATTTCCACTCTTCCCCCTCATTCTGGCATGTTGCAGAGTGAATAAATGATCGACACAAGCAAGCTAAAGAAATACATATGAATGAATCTGATTTGAATCTTCCTGTATTTTCATACATTTCAGAATGTTAGTCTCTTCAGGGTGCCCCGGTGTTTTGATTCCCTGTTTTATATTAGATAGATAGTCACATCTGCTTTGTTCCTGCTTCTGGTTCTACAGTTCACTTATTATTCTGAATGTTAGATGGCTTTATGGTTCTCTGATTATATTGGTTTCTGCCTTTGCTTGAAAGGTTCCCTGATTATCCACAGTGCTCTCCGGTTCTCTCGTAAAATAGAATTTCCTCTGGTTATGTGTTGCTCTGGTTATTCAGAATGTGCCATGGTTCTGTGGTCCCCTGATTATTCTGAATAATCTCTAGTTCTAGGTTTCCTCCATAAGACTGGATTTCACGTGATTCTGTGGTTCTCCACCAATGCTGGGTTATCCTCTGGCACTGCGATGATGCAGAATCTGGTTGTAATTTGCACATTCCAAATTTGAGTTTCGTTATTGAAATGAAGTGCAGTCCAAAGGAAATCGCAGCAGTGCACCTCCCTACATTTTTAAGTTGAAAATCTCACTCCCTGTCTGGGGCCTTTCTAATTTAAATTGCGGTAATTGGTGGCCACACTAGAGAGCAGTTCTGCATCTTAACTGCACATAATCCCTCCGGTGATTTGCGACAAACAAGCACATGCACCGTGTGTAAGAGGCCTGACGTCAGATCCGTACGACCGATTCTAAAGTCTCGCTTTGCTGAGGTGAATCGTACGAAGTTCCAAACATTTAGTACTGTTGTAGTTCTTGATTTGATGTTTTTCTGATACTGCTGTAGCCTTGTACTGATCATACTGCCACAGAAATACACAAAAACTGTTAAAAAAAAAAAGACATGAGAATGGTATAGCTTAACGGAAAGCTGCACAACAACTTTTCTAAAGCGCAGTGTGATTTTCAAACATGTGCTCAATAGACCATAAATCTGTTCTGCAGTATGAAACACAACAATGTACAAATGAATCTGAAAATCCAGAGATGACTGTAATCTATTTAGACTTTTAGCCTCGCCTGTAAACTGCAGAAGCTAGTTAATAATATCCCAAATTACGCCTTTCATGCCATTTTATCGTTGAACATCATCACCTGTGATTAGAGACAAGATAAAATTGTATGTAACATCTATTTCTGTCACCATACTGATATGACCATATTGTGATATAACCATGAATTGGCTAGGGAGGCTTTGCAGAGATGTGTTCTGCTGATGGAGTTATTGGTCCAGTACTGTAAGTTTCAAGGTGTAGACCAAGATCTTCAGGATACCATTCAAGAATTAATGAAGTATATGAAATATACTGAAATATTAATAGAGCCAATGAAAGCCGCATATCTCCAAAAATCCAGTATTTCGGGAGCATGGAAAAAATGCATTTTTGCAGAAATTGTTTTACAAAATAAACCAAAAGCAACATAATGAGAAAGCCTTAGCACCTACAAACTAAAAACACTCTAGTGCCAGTCAAGAGTTTGGATACACCTACCCACAGAAAGGTATATTTGTACTATTTTCTACAATTTATAATAGCTATAAAGACATCAAAACTATAAAATAATATATATAGAATTATGCAATGACTAAAAATGTATTTAAAAAATTATAAATAATTTGCTGGGGGGGCAGCTCTGTGGGTTGAGACTCAGAAGGTTGCTGGTTCAAAACCCCGTGGTTGGCAGAGTGATCCCACTATTGGGCTCTTGAGTGTGGCCCTTAACCCCAATTGCTCCAGGGACTGGTTGTTCCTACTGTCTCCTCTACACCAGTCTCATGAGGTGGCCTCCTGGGATGCTTTTCCAGCTGTCCTGAAGGAGGTCCCACATATATGCTGAGCTCTCATTGGCTGCTGTTCCTTCACTCTCTGCTCAAACTATATCCAAAACTATATCTGCTGGGTTTAGGTCAGGTGACCAGGTCATGTGATGCAACACTACCGCTCTCCTTTGTAGGCTGTTTGGCATGTCCAAACTTTTGACTGGTACTGTATCTTTACACAACCTTCAATTAACAGTTTAATGTTTCAGGTAGACTTTTATGGATTGTCAGCAAGACAAGTAGACAGAGAGTACAAGACACATACTAATCTCACTTTATATTCACAATTACTGATGTTAGTTAGCTATCTATCTAGATATCAATGTTAAATTGTTAATATTAGTAATATAAAGCAATCCATACAACTGAGCATCTAGAATACAAATGTGAAGTAGTACAAACATCAAAACTGGTGAACAGATGACTTCATAAAACATCTTTTTATTGGTCAATTAGTTGTCAAACGCTGTCAGTAGACAGAGGAGAATGGCCGTACGCCATCTATAGTAAAAAGCCAGTGATGATCTGCTTGAATATTCCAGCTTTTAGTTACTTGAGTCAGTGCAAATAGAAATCACTTGTAAAAGCCTGAGTGATGATTCTTCTCAGTGGAAATCAGCCCCTTTCATTGGTAGTCCAACTGTGATGTCATTCACTATTCAAAAATAAACTCCATTATCCAGGGATAAGAGGAAATGAGGGAGCTGGGAGGGCTGGAGGTAATTGCCAGTCTGCTTTTCTTCAAGCTTGGCTAATTTGTCTTGCTTATTTCTGATCGGGATCTTTTGGGGACGCCTAGTAATTATTGAGTGTTTGGGTCCTCGATGTCTTCTATCACTGCAGACTGTAAACTCTCGAAAATGCAGCATGGGGCCTGGATTGAGCGGCTATAAACTGCATGGTACAGACTGACGGAAATTGCACATAATAGTGAGGGCCGTGGCTTTAATATGGAAAACCTCAGTTTTATTATGGAGAGAGCATACTGTCCATTTACGCTTGGCAGCAGGACTGCAGTGGCTTCATGTTTTTAGATACATAGGCCTTAGTCTGGAGTCAGCAAAAAGAAAGCATGCAGAAACGTAGCCTGCAGTTATACTGATGCAGATAAAGGGCTTCCAGGTCAGAGCAGTAGATGGAATCTTTTGATTAATTTTGTGGTTTATTTCATAACTGAAAGATGGGGTGATATGGAGCTTGAGGTCTGACTAGGAGGAAAAGGGCTTTTGCCCTCACTTCTCTCATGGGTTAATAAAGACAATATCCTTCTAGATTCTCTCTTCGGTCATTCAAGCACTGGGTACTTGTGGGGCACTTACTCTATCATCACCAACCATCATGCCAAACATCATGCCAACCATCACGGCACCGTACCTTATCCCCCAATGAATCTCAGCCTATTTACTTTCAGAAGCATTCAGTCATATGCACGGGGTCCACAATTTAAAGCTTACGGTCGTAACATGTTTGCAGTTGCTGTGTTCTTATAAGTGGAAAATAAAATTGATAATAAAAAAGTGGGAGAGGAAAACAATCCTTGCCGAGGCAGTTTTAGGTGCATGAATGTTTTATTGAGCTATAAAATTAGCTAGATGACCCCTACCTGTGTGCAGAGAAATGGTGGTTTTATTTTAGAAAGATCTCAGAGTTGAATGCGACAAATTTGTTGCAAGAGACTGAAAAGCTAACACCAAGATTCAATGTGAAGGAGCTTTCAAAGAGAGACAGACAGTTTCCAAGAAAAAGGAAAAAAAACAGAGGCCAGGAGAAATGTACAACACAGCTGCTGAATTTCCCTGTCAGGACAGGCTGGTCAGCCAACAGGAAGGGGGAGGTGCGTAACCACAACTTACCCATGTGACCTGAGCAATCCGGAACTTTCTGAGGGGTGATATTGTATAGTCAATGCCAACGGATTCAAGAAGAGAGAATGCACAAAGGTCATGCTGAATAAGACACCTCTTAGAAAAATCTATTGGCAAATGAAACTAAGTAAAGATAAATAAAAAAAAAACAATAAACGCAAACAGAAGCATGTTTTGGTTGATAAACACGGCCGCTGTGGTGGTGACAGTTTCACGTTTCAGCAACGTCTGTCCTCTCTTTCAGTACTAAAGGAAAACCTGTCCAAGTCTGCAAGAGACTCGGGCTGAAAAGTCACCTTTCATTGAGACAACGATCAAAGGCTCGCCAGGGCAGCTTAAGGATAAGAAAGTGAGTGAAAGTGAGTGCCCTCGAGTGGCCTAAATTCCTGCCTTGAATGGTATTGAGAATCTTTGGGAAGAATCGAGAAGTGTCGTCTGACCCGCTCCGGCTTTGGAATGGCACAGTCGCCTGGACTAGCGCTAAAAGAAAACATTTGTATTTGTCGCGAAGGTGTGACATGTCCGACCCGACACCGAGGTAAAATCAGTCCCTTACAAAAGCACCTTTTTTTTCGAATTCCTGAACGGTAAGAACTTCAAGCAGATGCAAATTGGTGCTCGGATCCCGTGAAGTACCGGCTCTGCCCAGCTGCCACTGACTTACACATTTATGTGCGCTAAAAGCTAGCAGCAGGGCTGAGTGCAATTACGCACCGCAATGAATCAGCAGTGGGCACTTCAGGGAGCTGGGGAGGGTTGGACCAATATGTGGTAGCTGGCGATGACGGCGAGAGGGAGGGGTCATTTCATGACTTGGCGTTAGATTCATGAGGCCTTTTTAGTATCTGTTAATTAAAAAAAAAAAAATCACACATTTAAGGATTGAAGTGTCCTCATTTTGCGAGGTGGCAGAGCTAAGAATTCATCCTTTGTTTATTTAATTAATTACATCATTTGACGTAGAGATAAATTATATGATTTCTGTTCCCGTAAATATGGCCAGACTGTGCGGTTACTGGCAACATTAATGTGCTACATTTATGCCTATACTTAAGCCATCTGGGAAAACAGTGAGAAAAATTAATATTATTTGTTTTGTGTTTGATTAGTATATAGTAAAAAAAAAAAAAAAAAACGAACAACAGCTACATTCGGCTACTTTATGATATATGAATTAATTTGTGTTCCTGCCGGTGACGTACCATTATACCATGTAATTATATGGATTTTATGAAGCAGGGATAATGACCACTGCTTATGGTTCATCGCCTACCGAGCAATGTGATGAAACCAGCTACCTAAACGCACTGACGAGTCTGAACGCGAGCCAAACGCCATCCTTCACATAAATGAGGCACATTTCTTAATTAATGGAATTTGAGTGGCCCTGCCGTTCATCCAACATAAGGGAAAATAATCTCTCATCCAGAAGTTTTTTTTGTTTTTTTGGATTTCTGTATTAGCGTAAATGGGGAGCCTTAATCTAAGTGGAAGCTTTAACTGGCTGGAATTCAGCAAGCGGGTCTTAAACGTAATGAGCTTTTCCCTGAGCCCTCGGAATTGCAGTCCCTCATCTGGCTTTCCCAGTAAGGTCAGGCGGGACGGAGTTTTCAGGCCACGCCCGCTTTTAATTGGCTGAGAGTTTCGGTTGGGTCTGTAGTTCTACCTTCAGTGACAGCTGATTGTGTGCAGGGCCTGGACTCTAATGCAGGTGGAGCAGCCAGGCCAATGCGGAATATTTCATATTTCGTGCTGCAGATTGAAAAAAAAATGAATAAAAGCCAAATTTGGATTGGTTTTTACGATTTAGTCATTAGGGTTTTGGAATTTGGTCAGAAGTGTTAATAGTGTTTTATTTGGTCTACAATGGGTTGCTTTGTGTGGATTTCAGGTGGAGATTGAACACGGAGATAGTGGTCAATAACGAGAGTCTGACACTTAATATTTTGGCAAATAGGCTCATTTACATACCATATTCATCCCCAAACTATGAAATTGCTGTAATATTGAACTGTAAGCATGGCAGCATGTGCCTTAGCACGCTAAACCTCTGTGCCTGTGATCAGAAGGTTGCCGGGTCGAGTCTGGCTTCAGCAGAATAGCCATGTCTGTGGGCCGGTGAGCACGCCCTTAACCCCAAGTTCAACAGGACCTGCTGCAGGTGGCTGCCCTTCACTGCCAAGCTTGTTATCTTCTACATGTGTGTCATGGCGAGCAAGATGAGATGGGTCGAAAGCGAATTTCCCCATGGGGATCAATAAAGTATCATCATCGACACTGTGTATGGCATTGAGATTATTTGATTAAGGCTGTGAAAATCGGATTAGAGGTAACGTGCTCTTGGCAGCGCCATCCAGTGGTCTCTGTTGGGTGCTGAAGGCTTTTGTAGACCAGGCCCCATGCCTGAAACGTGGCTCTATGCCCTGCCGAGACCCAGCGGGTTACAGCGGAGCCGCCGTTTTCTTACAGAGAATGTCATCACTCCGTAGCTTATGGCTGCCTCATATCCACAAAAACCACGCCTGCTGCTGAGCAAAATACTTCTGTGTTAATATCAGACAGGCAACCATTGTTAAACATCATATGTCTGCTACTGTTAATCTGAATTGTAATATACTTCAGAAATACATATGTGTGTGATCTCAGAAGGATGCAGTTACAGATAGTGTCCTTAGGAATTCCGAGCCTGGCTGTTTGCGTCCTGCTGCTAAGTAGCGTTTTGCGGTTGCATACTGAAGAGCTTTACAGGTAGTAACAAATGACTTTGACCGCTGTGTTATTCCCAGGTGAAAGGAGGGCAAGCTTCACTTTCATGCTCCGGAAGTTTCTACCCCCTCTGAACGCCCTGAAAGTTATTAATTAGTGTCGCATTCGTTGGTCCAGTGAGCTGACACTAGTGTTTATGTATTCTGGCACAGAATTATGGAGTTAATTTATTTGAGTGCATCTATTATTGTCCACTGTTTGATTTAACAATCAGCACTGAAATTCAATGACAATCAAAAAAATTGAGTCCCCCCTCCCCCCCATGTAGTCCATAATATGGAATTATCAGTTTGTTTCTTAGAGTATGATTAATCACAAGTGCATGGAGAGTGACACACTGTTCTGCGCAGGTATTGATGTCTCTAATGATCAAACTCTGGGATTAGCAATGGCATGTAATTAAGCAGGAGTTTGTTGTGCTAGCTAACAGCTAAAGATGACAACTCGGATTCAGGTGAGCAGCTGGTGCAGTGGTCGAGGAGCAAATGGGTAGCAGAGGTCAGCGGTAGCCAGTTAATATTCCAGAAATGAAGCCGCTTTTGTATTGTGCTAGTCTGGAGCCAGGTCTGTAAGCCGGATTGCTCCAGGAAACGTCCAGCTGTATAAACAGAGGAACAGAAGCTGCAAGACGGCACCCTGGATAAGAGCATGTGGTGGACATCTGAACATCAAAGTTACAGGGTCTTACTGCGCAAAGAACAAGATCTTGAGAAATGCCATTTTAATGTGTCTTTATAAGAAATACTTTTTTGGAGGGGAAAAAAAGTCCAGCACAAATGGCGCTTGGTGAACCCTCTGACCTCCTTTGATGTGATTGGCCAGCTGGTTATTCCATCTCTGCAGGTCCCCCCCTACAGCTCTGGCTGTGCCTGCAAAACAATCTTCTAATGGTTAAAGAGTAGCACCTAGGTGATGTTTTACCAAAGCATGAATGCTGTAAAAAGCAGGTGAGGCCAATTAAACAGGCGTCAGGATGGAATTAGATGTTTGATAATAACTAAAACTAGTTCAAAGAGACTGGGAAAATGAACACCCAGGGGGTGCTGCTTTGGTGGAAGAGTAAATGAGGCTCCCGGTGACCCAGGTACGTCACGGATGATTCCGGAAGTTGAGTGCAGGGAGAGCTGGGATTTTGCATGACCCAGATGAGCTGTGAAGGGAAATAAAGGAGAGCTCCCGATTACACTTTCATTCTGTAAAAGGAGGAAACTTGAGCACACAGCAGAGAGAATTCAAGCCTTCAGCAGCAGACAGGCTCTCATCAATCTTTCATCCCAGCCTGGGCGCTGGGATCTCATGCTGATCCCCAACTCATTAAGCAGTTGGTAGCTCCCGGTCTTGTCCAATCCAGAGCGGAAGGCGCCAGTGTCAGGCCCGGGGAGGCCATCCCTTTACCCCCCAATGGCTGGGTACCAACCTTGCCACTGCCCCACTCCCCTGCTGATGTGCCAGGGTGCTTATTGATGTGCGTTCTGTCAGCTGGCTGCAGAGCCAGGGTGCTGATGATGATGGTCGAAACGTTCAGACTGTGCACTGGCTCATTTGTCTTGTGTGTTGATCACCCATGAATTTTAAATAGATCCACTTAGAACTCAGCCTGTACGCTAGTCACTGGCGGACTGTATTTTCTCAGCAAAAGAAAGTGTGGCTCTTGTATAGTGCTACCAGTGCCTCAGCCTGGCTGTGGTGTGTGTATATATATCATCTGTACAGTAGCTGCATGTCATGACTTAAGAGACGAAGGACTTAGGGGAAGGCGTTGTAGTAAAACAACGGGAGGACAGGAGACAACAACAAAGAACAGGAACTGGAAACAAACTGGACCGCAAGGGATCCAAGCATCTAGAGGACAATCTGATTGGTTATCTCTCTGAGCCAATAATTTTTCGTTCTGCCTCAGAACATTTTTGCGTAAGTAAAACTCCCACAAGCTCAAAACAGGAGGACCGGAGAAGAGGAAGGTCACTGGCAACAGGATGGTTCGACGTCAACGACTGGACGTTATTCAGTCGTTATTCAGAACAAGAGGTAAGACACAAGTAACAGGTATGGCCTTTCGGGGTCATGCTAGGGAGGAGACAGGAGGTTCAGGTAGACATGGCAGGCAGGACATGCCACAGCAGTTCACAAAAGATATATGGGAGTATGAGGGCCCGATGAATAAATAAATGAAAGGCCTTCTGAAGTAGCAGATGTAGACTCTGGAAATCCAGGAGCTCAGGCAAGGGTCAAGCTGCGATCTTAAGTTTGAACTACACAAACCAATAACGTCCGTGGCAGCTGACTGCTGCCAGCAGAGGGGGAATTGAGTTAACCTGGGTGTTGAGGTTAGTTACTACACAAATGCACTCTCTGTAGTATCTTCCGGGTTGCTAGTTAAAGGCATCAAGTCACTATGGCAACAATATGGCACATAACAAAATTATCAACGCGGCCATCGACGAAAACGTGGAGAATATTGCTGCCCGACTCTGTTATGATATACTTATATATCTGAGTCTTCTTTGTACGCTGGCTTATTCATGAAGACCTCCCTAGTAGCCTTCACCTCAGTTTTCAGTCAGCACAGGGCAGTAGGCCATTGCCACTAATGTTGAGGTGCCTGTAGGGCCCCCCTAGGCACCCTACTGCGAGGTTGCTGCTGTATAAAAGCCTAAATATACCCCCATTATTGTTAATGTAGCGGGAGACTAATGATGTTTAATGAATAAAAACACACAGTTGGCAAACCACTCTTAAAGGGCAAATGGTCTCTCAGTTGGCTCTTGGGGACATGATTGTGGAAACCACACAAAGAGGTCTCTGCTTGGGCAGGGGTACAATGCCAGTGGCCCCCGCGGGGAGCCAGGCCCCGGCCGTGGCCTCCGCCCTGTGCCGGCACTGTGACCAATCAGTGTTAAACAGGTTTATGCCCGTTATTTCACAGTGGTGATCCACAGCTATTTTTCATGGGAAATGTCCTCCACAGAGGTTCTTCCATTTCTGGTTCGGAGGCTAGTTAATCACCATGTTATGCCCGGAATGAAACGGCACTTACGTCGATCAGGTGTCCTTGACTCCTCTCCATCCGCTCTTCCTGGGACCATTTCATCTCCGATTTGGGTCTTTTACAGCCTGATCCCATATCATTTCAGAGCAACGTCTGCACTGTCTCGCCCCCTGATATCCTCTGCAATCGTCTCTCTCTCTTATTTTCAGCCCCTTTACTCATGAAAGCATCGGCTATTAATGATCACAGGGATGGATATGCTGATCTTCATCCTGAGCTTGGGCCGGAGGCTGCAGCAATGCGTGGGATCTTCCATGATAACATTGTGTTGCAGTGCCTGCCATGCATGTCTGGTTTTGGTTCGGTCATTTCTGAGAAGCAGGGCTGGACAGGCCACCTGGCTTATCGGGCATTTTCTCGGTGGGCCAACAGGTTATGTGGACTGCCAAAATTAATTTCATGGGCACCCCCATAGTTCAGAGCCGATTTTGAATCCCAGTTCAGCACTGATGAACATCCATCCATCTTA
Source organism: Mormyrops boulengeri (assembly GCA_026781065.1). Classification (NCBI taxonomy): domain Eukaryota; kingdom Metazoa; phylum Chordata; class Actinopteri; order Osteoglossiformes; family Mormyridae; genus Mormyrops; species Mormyrops boulengeri. The sequence continues at coordinate 288,896 of JAODLD010000124.1, forward strand.
TCCAACCTGTCACAGGGCCTTTTATTAACGAGAACTTTCCTACACAAATGTCTTGGTCCTACCTCCAATGCAATCTGATTGGTTATCTCTCTGAACCAATCGTTTTTCATTCTGCCCTCATGACATTTTTGAGTAAGTAAAACTACCATGAGCTTTTAAAAAAGAATCACATTTTTTGAGTCCAAAACCGCAAACAAACTTGAACTACTTTTCGCAGAAGCAAACGGGTGAACAAAGAGCTCCAAAAAAAATGCCTTATCCTCTTTCTCACATTCTCCTCCCAGATCACAGTGGGCCTTTAACCTCCCCTGCTAATTAAAGTCCCCTTGTTAATTTGGTCTAACGGGACCATACTGAGGCGTGACTGTGGGAGGCCGGGCCTCGCCAAACGCCTGCTGCCCTGGCTCATCCGGGGTCCGGTGTTGTCCGGGAAGATGAGATGGATGGGTCCGGATCGGTCCAGAAAAAACATCTTTTACTCTGTGACGGCCTTGCAACAGAAACTGTCGCAGCGTTCAGGCCATTAAAAGGCGGATCTTGCTCTATGGGCCTCGTTCCCACACATGGGGAGCTCGGTGGTCAGCTCCACTGTAGCCATCCGTTTAGAGTGTCTTTATGCGCCAGACCATCTGGGCCACTCAGTCCGGGCTTTACGCTTCGCAGTGGGTCACCGGCAGCTCCGTAACGCCCATATTTACACCTTGTTTGTAGAAAGCCTGTATATGACGATACGGATCTGGTCACGGAAAGGTTACCCTGTTATTCAACATACTGTTGTTATTCATTAAAATTTTCATTAGTCAGATATAAATATGGTGCCCTCCATTGGTACAGTGCTCAATCATTTGACAGGTTGGTTATGAAACTCTGTGATATTGAATGATTTTATATCGCAGGGCGTAGTTTTATTTTATGAAGGATCTTAATGTTTGTGGTAAACACAGGCCTGTGTGTGTTTGATGCCGCAGCCCAAGATTTATTAAACTGTCTAGTGCTCAAGCTCGAGTGAAGGTCGCAGTGCCAGATAACCTATCAAACAAACCCCATATTTAACACCCGCTTGTTTTATTTTGTTTATCATTCACTGCAGCACATTTTTACGCATCTTCTTCCCCGTCGTAAACTTTTTGATATGGAGTCATAACAAGCTTTGCCGCTGACGGCCGACGCTCCTCTACCTCTCTACGGTGCCCTCTTCAGGCCGGAGTGTTTCACTGAGGAGCTTGAGCCTTCATTCTTGAATCTCTACGGTTCTAGAGCACAGACGGCTGCTTCTAAGAGCCACACGAAGCGTCCAAGTGCCCGCCGGCTATCAACGGCCCATTGATTATGGATGCAGTGTCATACGCCTGTAATGCATATTTTAACACCTTATAGTTTACAATCGTAAGCCTTCCTGCAGTCAGGAAGTAGCACGGACATTAATATTTATTCCGGTGATATGCTGATTCCTATATTCAGTTTTAAACCACACACTCAACCCAGACTGTGAATATTACTGCAGTCTGTTACAGTGAAGATGAGGGAACTGTACAATTAGAGCTGGTTAATGATTTACTGTAATGATTGGAGAGATTAGGCCTTGATTCCCTGGGGTGGGTGGGATCAGCGTGCTGATTGGGTTATCCTCCTAGGAACGTGACCAATGGGAAGTGGGTGAATGATCGACTGGGAGCGATAATCCGACGCACATGGAATCATTTTTAATTCATCAGTAATTTGCTCCTCCATGCAGACGCATGTGACACCCCCATGCAGAGGTTAAGCATGCTGCAAAAACAAAGAAAAACAGCAGTATTTAAACAGGGCTGTGCCTTCAGAGAAATGTGAAGGCATGAATTATGAATTACGTTACAGACGGAGAGATGAAAGGAAACTCTGACCTTTTTTTCAGCCTGAAATTACAAAAAGGTTGTAAGCCGCTAACCGAAGGGCTCGTGTCACAAAACTTGTACCTGAGGCTGTTTGTTACCCCATATTCTTCTCAAGTTAATTGCGAATGTAAGTGTGACTTGAACACGAACCCGCAGCTAATTCCTAAAAAATACGGGAAACCTGTGCAAGATCCGAAGTTGACTCAGAGGAGGCGACCAAAACGAAGAGAGGTTCCCCACTAACGTGTAACGAGGTCACGCACCAAGACCACAAGCCGCATCGGTTATTGAGACACCCTGTTATCTCTGGCTCGCAGGGCACTCGTTTCTTCCCTTTTTTTTGTGTCAGTTGTTTAAATTTTCCTCTGGTGACCCAGGGTGGGTTGTGGCTCTGCGCTCACAGCTGCCTCGCTGATGTTTAAAACCAAACATCTGGAGACACACACCAGCAATGGCAGGCCAATGATAGCTAATAGCTAACTGTACGCTAATGCTACGTTACGATCTATACAATTTCTCAATTTTCATTTTGATATCTTCTTCACTGCTTCTTGTAGATACAGTTACTGATATCATTGCTTTTATTTTTATCTTTTGTCAGTGACAAATAAAACTTTAAACGTGATGTTGATGCCGTTGATGTTACGTTAGCGCATGCTAACTAAGACGCACACCTGGCATGTAGGCTCTTCTTTTCTGTGTTGTTTTTGCAAGGTGAGTTAGGCTTAGAATTTGGGTTAAACTGAACTGCAATTTTACCGGGAGGGCTTTCATGCGTCCCTGATATACACAAACGCCATCGACCTTCCGGGCAGAACAATAAGACAGCAACCACCTGCAGTCCTGACAAGGTGTCACACACCAGTGTCACCCCATTGTCCCTGTGGCAGGGTAACATAATTGATCTGCACAGGAAGGTATAGAGGTTTAGTAAAAAGGCCATTTCCATTTCGGTCTGTACTGCAGTCCTGTACCACAGCATCGACCAAAATATTGTCAGTGAGCAGCTTCTGTGGAAAGCTGTAATATATAACTGGCAGAATAATTTACCAGCATGTATATGTATATAATGTGTATGTGTGTTTGTGTGTATTTTGCTGTAGCCTGACGGCAGATAAAAATTATGTTTGGTCAGGAGCTTGTGTTTAACAGAAGCTCCTTTGGACAATGTCTATCCTGCAGAATTTTTTAGTGCAGACCTTTCTGCCCCTCAGTTGGACATCTGCCGGAGATACCCACTGCAAATGGTTTCATACTGTAACACTCTCGTCTTTCACTTTAAATTACAAAACATTGTAAGCTCAGCTCTATAAATAGTGACGCGTCCATCCATCGTTGCGCGTCCGCGGTGACGGGCAGCCTGCGGCCTGTCTCAGGAGGGACAGGACACAGGACAGGGGTCACTTTCACAGGATGCCGGTCCATCACACAGCACACTGTAAACTACCTGCGCATTACACTAGAATACACTTACTTTCTACAGTTCTGTGTTAGTGTGCTGAATTTATAAGAAATTTGTCAGCCCAGATGCTAATTTTCAGCCATTATTTTACCTTTTGAGAGCATGGCCATCCATGCACAACAACAGCTGAAACAATGCATTTTTTTGGTTCCACTTCACAGTAAGAGTGCCTTTATAAAGGGTTTATGAATGGCTTATAATCACGCTATTAATCAGGTTGCAATACTTTGTAAATTATTAAAAGACAAATATAAAATAAAATATAAAAAATTTATAACGCTTTTTTAATGAATGAGTTACTAGCATATATAAGTGGCAAAAGAGAGCCTTGTTGTAAAGTGGTATCTGTTATTTACATTCATATATTTATATTAGTTTTTGCCGGGGACTCCGGTTTCCTCCCACGGTCCAAAAGCATGCAGGATAGGTTGATTGGTGAGTCTAAATTGGCCCTGTAGTTGTTTGAGTGTGCGTGTGAGTGTGTGTGCCCTGCGGTGTGTTGGCAACTGCACAGGGTTGGTTCCCACCTATGCCCATTGTTCCCGGGATAGGCTCCGGTCCCCCCCGCAACCTCAGTTGGGATTAAGCGGTTTCAGAAAATGGATGGATGGATGGATATTTATTTTTTTCTGTTATACTATATCATTGGAACAGGACGCATTCAAAGAGCAGAGAATGCTATCTTCCGTTTGCCAGTGAGGCAAAAGCACTGCAGACCAAATCCTGGAAACCAGACCACACGAAACCGCGGGATCGCCATCTTGAAATCCGCGCCTGTCTGTGCCGTCAGATAACTAGCGAGCAGTTTCGGTGAGATGCTGCTGGCCAGCAAGGCCGAGCCGTCTCAAAGTGCTGAACACCGTTGCTTAAACACCCAAACCGGAAGGGCCATAGATCTGAGATACATGGAAAGAAAATGTTGCAGACTGTTAACTTGAAAATGTCACCTGGATTTTTTACAACCCCCCTGACATTACATATATTTAGCAGGGTCAGTCGGTCCCTGGAGCAATTGAGAGTTAAGGGCATTGATCAGGGGCCCAATGGTGAAATCCCTCTGCCAACTCTAGGATTTGACGCAACAAGACCAGAATACCAGCAAGACCAGAGAGTTCATTGTGGACTACAGGAGGTCCAGAATAACAGCATGCTCCTATACTTATACGTGAGGAGGCTGTAATGTGTGTAGACAATATCAAGTTCTTAGGTATCCACATCACATCGGATCTGACGTGGTCTTTGAACACATCTCATCTGGTTAAGAAGGCCCAACAAAGACTTTTCTTCCTCAGGAAGATGAGATGGGCTGAACTCTCCTCTCGGCTGCTCACAAACTTCTACAGACCCGCTATAGGAAGCATTCTTTGTCACAGTATGACAGTGTGGTACGGCAACTGCACAGCACAGGACAGGAAGGACTTGGCACGGGTGGGGAGAACAGCACAGGGGATCATGGGAAGTCCTCTCCTAGACCTGGACTCTGTATACGCTGGAAGAGTGCAGAAGAGGGCCAAATGTATAGCTGCGGATCTCACCCATCCAGGAAATGGACTGTTTGTATCATTACATTCAGGAAAGCAGTACAGGAGTATAAAAACACATACCAGCAGACTGAAAGACAACTTTTCCCCCAGAGCTGTGAAGTCCATCTGCCCCTGCTGATACACACACATACACCTACCCCTAACCTGCCCCCCTGTAGACATGCACACATACTTTCCCTTGTAATCAAACAGACACGTATTCCTCCCCTGCAGACCCTCGCACATAGATCACTGGTCTCTGCAGGCGTATTACCTCAGGAAAAGTCTGGACTCGATGATGTTTTCTACTGATGCTGTCTTTTATACTTATCTGTTTATTATTTTTATAGTGTATTGTGTATTTAAGTATTCTGTCTTGAAGCCGAGTCCTACCAACAAAATTTCGTTATGTGTATGCATAACGACAATAACGAATTCTATTCTAAAACAACCTTCCAATCACAAGCACAGCGTCCCACCGCACTGAGCTACACGCCCTGTGCCTGAACACCCACGTTCACTTGTAATTTCTTTAACAAGACATTAAACTGCATTTACTGTGTTTTTAATTGAAGGGTATAGTCAGAATTTTCCCACGGTAACGACACAAGGTCACGAATGTGCGGACACAGACCCGAGGACACAGACCCGAGGACACAGACCCGAGGACACAGACCCGAGGAGTTCCCACTTGCTTGGGAACTAGTCTTGGGATGGAGTGTTACTCTGAGATGAGTCAGCGAGCGGCTGGGATGCCCCCTCCCCCCCACCTCCGCTATCTGCATGCTGCAAATCAGGCTGTGAGGGCTGCAGACGTTCCCTCATTGTCGCATTATCAGACACATCCTGATTCATGTTCTGTGGTTAACCGGCCCCGATGCCGGGGTACTTCTCACAAGCTGCCAAATCAAAGCCTAGGCTCATTCGCGTTTATGTCACGTTCTGTAGGAGAGTTACCATGTTTAAAGGTTGAAAGTAGCCGTAAGTTGGAGCAAGTAGTAGGTAGTAAGTGATGTGTAGCTCAGCAGGTTAGGTCTCTGGGCTGCTGGTTGGGAGGTTACTGGATCAAATCCCTTGTGCAAGGTTCTTAACCCCCTGACAAATGCTAGATGGACTGCTGGCCCTGTGCTCTGACCCCAAGCTTCTCTCTCTATATATATATATATAAATATATACACACACACACATATATATATATATATGTGTGTGTGTGTGTGTGTGTGTGTGTGTGCCTTATCACAAAACAAGAGAGCATGATGGGATATGTAAAAACTAACACATTCCAATGTACCTGTGCTTGGACAGATGGCAAATAAACCGTCATTTCTTAAAGTGACAGTCTGAAGCAAATAAAGTATCATTTCATAAACTGAATCTGGGTAGGCCAGTATGGGAATTGGGAGGCGGCGTGGCGAAACAGCCACTCAGTAGCATCCTGAGTGTATTTGCGACGCTGATGAGCTGTGTGGTCAGGGACTGCCTGTAAGCCACCGCGGCCAGGATCACGATGACTAGCAGCCAGGCTCTTTCTGGTATCTGGTATCAGCCGGGAGTTAGAACAGCAGTAATAATACAAGCGCTGTTTACACTTCTGGCTGAGATGTTATTAAATTGCTTAAAACGCCTATTTCACGGGCACCGTGTGGACAGCGCAGGGTGACACAGGCTCAGCATCTCTTGTAGGTGTTGCCGACCTCGGATATCGTGGGAAAAAATGGAATATCCTTTTCTCCGTATAAAATAACTGCAGCAGGCAGAGGAGGACATGTAGGATCTGAGGGGACCACAGGCAGATTTTCAGAATTTTAAGGGAGGGGAGTTCAGTGTGTTTTTATCAGAGTGTGTTCAGAGTCTGCAGCTCAACAGGCGCATGCTCACACACACAGTCCACATATTCATCTTTGTGGGGACTCTCCATTCATTTCTATGGGCATAACCCTAATCCTAACTATGACAACCTTAACCTATAACAACCTTAACCTATAACAACCTTACCCAGCCATAACCTTAACCATAAGCAACCAAACAAAATACAAGACTTTTGGCTGTTTTTTGAATGCTTTCCCAAATTTTTATAAAACTGAGGTTCCCCTTATGGGGTCCAAAAAAATAGGTAAAAAGTTACAGGATTTTATCACGTCGTGGGGAAATCTGGTCCCCACAATGTAATAATTACACAAGCACACACATAAACACACACTCACACATGCACATCATTGGTGATGCTTTCACAATCTTACAGACAAGGCAAGACAATGAATGAAGGAAAGAAAGGCAGACGACGAACGAATTTAAAAAACTTGAAGCATTAAACACTGAGATGTGTGGGAGATTATTGAGCCCAGACCTCATGGACTCAGCGAGCAGAACGAGAGTGTAATGTTTATTACACATATTGGGCATCTTCTATGGTCATTTTATTCACGCTCTCTTAAAAAAGTTGCCCTCTACCCCAGGATGGAACAAGTTTGTATAATTTGCTTTTTATCTGAAGCCCTTAATTATGTAATTAGATAACGAGGTTTAGCTAAACAGTTTCCATGTGACCGAGTCACTTTGGTATCCGTCTGTCTGCTTTAGCCATGGGCAGGTTTGGGATGGAGCCAGTACTGGAAGATTCCCTCTAACCTGAGCTGATTCGGTCCTCAGATGTACGATTACGCATCTCCCCTCATGTCCATATGTGTATCCTGACATGTGCGCTGACGAAGAGTAGGGTGTACTGCCTCTACAGATTGCGAGTATTTAATTTAGACTCATTAAGTGCTCCCCGGGTCAGGACAAGACTGATTAAGGAAAGTATTGTATTGACATGATGGCACTGTTTCAATAGCCACGGGGGGACTGAGAGCGGCCCAGCTGTCCTCTGTTCCTTTCGTAGGGCGTTTGGTGTCTGGATGCCCGTCAAGGAGGTCGAACAGACAGCAGAGGGCAGATAGAATAGCCAAGCCGATTAGGGGGAGGGGCTCTGCCGATTGGCAGTTTAAAGGACCAATCAGGAGAATTTGTAGGTGTCCCTAACGCCTGAATGTGGTTCAGTACGAAGGACAATGGGTTTACATTATCATTTTCGACTTCACTTTATATACTCATTGTTTGGTGTCCCCCTTAACCCCCCCCATGGGAGGAGTTGGACGCGGTGCACAGCGTGGGGAGACCAGTTGGTTCTGCAACTATACAATAATTTCTCCTCTGTGCCCGAACGATGTAGCCATCTTGCAGAATCCCGCCTCGACTTTGCGGTTGTACCTGCCATGCCTGACCAGCAACAGACTTCTTGAATTTAGATCTTCTCCCACCACGGGATTCCATGAGTCATGCAGCAACACTAATAAGATGCATTATGGGACCAATTTTATCATTTGGATTCCATGTTAAAACTTTCTGCCTGTGAGACGGCCGGGTTAGAGATCTATCCACCCTTCAGCTCTGGAAGGGGGAGGGGCGGGGGGGGGGGCGGGCTGTGTTCATGCAG
>JAODLD010000124.1:309663-332095 GCA_026781065.1 Mormyrops boulengeri
GGGGTGCATTTTTCAAGTCCCCATGCCAAAAGACTTGAATTTTGTTTGGTTACTTTTGGTCAAGGATGGGGCTGGGTAGGGGTTAAGGGTGTTGTGGCTGGGATTAGGGTTTTTCCCATAGAAATGAATGGAAGGTCCCCATTTAGATAGGTTTGCCATTCATTGTGCCAGGTTCTACTCTAACCTCATGTCCTCTACTGCCTGGGAAAGGTTTCAGATTCCTCTCCTCCACGGAACCCTAACCGGGATAAACGGCTATAACGTGGATAAATGGATTTGTGATTTTTTTTATGGTCACGTAGGAACGTTTGTATGTGTAGTCCTTTTTCACTTACATTTACAACCTGACAGTGCTCCCTGAAAATAATCATTCCGCGATTAAAAGCACATTTTGAGAAGGCCCATGAGGGCGGCCGGGATGCTGAGGCAGCTAACGAAATGGTTAAATGAAACACTCTGAACAAAAGTACCACGTCTACCCTGTTTGCATATCTCATTAATCCTGTTACAGTTTGTAATTTACTCAGAGCTATGATTCATCCAGACAACATGTTTAGTTTTATTTTATTTTCCTCTGTCAAATCCCATAAAGCGATAGCCAATTTGGTCGCTGCAAATTTTCCAGTTCAAAATAATACACATTAAGTTCGCATCAGGTCACCTGGAGCGTGCAGTGTGTAGCCAGTTGGAGCGCTAATGTTGTGGTCCAGCCTGCTGGTCTAGAAGCCCGTGTCTTCTCTGTTTCGCAGAGTTGAAGCGGATACCGATCTTTTCCATTCCTATCAGCAGCCTGGCCGGGTCCTGAATGAGATGTTTATTGTAGGAGCTACCTGCATCAATGCAATTGTCCTGAGGTGTTTGAACCAGTGGGCGTGGCTTATGTTAAGATGTTTGTCTGGGAAATAATCCAACAGTCCTTATGTGACATGTGACAAATGTGTGGCACAATTTTTCAATATTTCTCATTTTTCTGACCCCCTTGCAACTGCCCTATGGACCTCCAGGGGGTCGAGAACCCCAGGCTGAAAATCCCTGACATAGATCACGAGGGACAGTAAATCTTAGGTACATTTTAGATTTCAGTTAATTCAGCAATACGATCAATGAACATCAGCAATAAGGGCTGATTGCTTCGTTTCAAGGAAATTCCGTCATTTCAAGTAAATATAAACGCAGGAAAGACATATTCCAGAATTCACGCTTGCTGTTTCACAGAGACCTGTTCTACCAGTCAACTTTGGCTTTTAAATTTGGGTTGTTAGCTTTTAGCAGTCCTGGGGAAGTTCGGCTACGTGTGAAAAATGTTTACTTCCCGTTCTGGGGCACACGTTGTAATTACTAAATAACGTTGTCAACCACAAGCACTATGAAGTAACAGATGGTACAGTGCCTACTGGGGAAGCGAGTGTAATCACAGGCGCGTTTATCTGAAGAGGACCTGCAGTTACTTCAGCTTCAGCTTCATAATAAAATAGCCAGTGGGGCAGTAAAAAATGAAGGAACTTGGTTCTGAAAATATATAAAAGTCGTGTTATATACTGAGTGGCCAGTTTATTAGGGCATGCCAGCTTGCTAATGCAAACAGCTTGCTCCTCTAAACAGCATGTGGCTGCAGCTGAACACATACAGCATATACCATATTTCTCTTATTTATTACTCTTATACTGCTAAACAGTTTTTTTCAGTCTTCGCTATTTCTGTAATAGTGACAAGATCTATATTATCTATCTTATCTTATCATACAGGCGGGGTCAGGAGGTTCCATTAATGAACATTAGAGTGACAAAGATGCCTTTTTGATTTCATAGGTGATGTCATTGATTGATGCCATATGTTTTGGTTCCGGTCAGCCGCCGTCCTGGGATTTTCACGCACTGTGATATCTAGAGTTTTCCCATGGTTGTGTGATGAACAAGAACCATCTAGTCAGTGACATTTCTGTGGAGGAAAGTGCCTTGTTAAGGAGTGATAAGAAGGCGAATGCTGGACTGGTGAAAGCAGACAGGAAGAGAATGAGTGCAGAGATAACAGCTCAGTGCAACAGTGATGTGCAGAAAGGCTTCTCTGAAAACAGTTCATCTAGTCATGGAAGCAGTTTTGAAGTCTGAAGTGTGTCCTACCCAGTCCTAGTGAGATACGTAATGACAGATAAAGCAGCCGCCAAGGGTAGGTTATGTATGTAGATTATCCATGACATTTACTGTCTCCGAAGGTTTTTGGAGATGCTTGTGGTGGAAACATTAATTAATCTGAGTTTAAACCCTTAAATAAACATTTTTTCTCATATAAAGAGTACAGTTTGTCACTGTTTTCTAATTATGCACTTTTCCGCAGTGTATATTTCATCTCTAGTTCAAAATGAAGCTGGCAGTACCTACTTTGTGCCTCTCGGCACTGTTTCTTGACCCATTGTTTTTATTAAAATGCTCCTTTGATGGGTTTGGCTTTCTTAGAAATATATTACTTAGTATGTACACAAACGTATGTACAGTTGTGTTTTCGTTGTCCATGAGACGTTTCCTAATCTGTATTTTCATTAGCTTGTTTTATAGCGTAACCGTAATCCTGCTCTAGTTTGGGGAGTGTTGATAAGTTATCTCCGCTGAACAGAAACATCCGGTTGTGAGAATTCAGTGGTTTCGTTTCGTCAGCATGCCGAGTCTAAAGATGGCTGACAGGGTTGTAGTATTTGTTCCAGCTGCCTGCTAACAGTTTAGAGGTTAGGAAACCTTGGGAGCTTTTAAGGAACCGGAGCCGTTCTCAGTTGTGTCAGAAAACTATGAGGTAAGACAGCTGGCAGGAGATAATTAATATAGTCAAAGATTACATATCTGACAGTCCACTAAATTTTATTAGAAGAAAAAGAGGTATAATTTAGTCAAAACTGTGAAAGAAAAGGTTTTATTGATTGATTACAAGAATAAGATTGACATAGGTAGTGAATCGCTCCATTGCCTTGAAATACAAATGATTTCTTTCAGCTTCTGCCAGAGAGCATTGTTGAAGATAATTATGTAGTGACAAAGAAACCTCATCTTCTTTGACATCTGCTAATGCTCGCTAGCAGACGAATGTATGATTCTGCCAAGCGTTGGCTACTCCTGAGCAATTTTTTTCTTCTTCTTTCCAAATTGTCGTGTAGAAATCCGCTCCCGATTAACTGACGTCAGTTATCCTAACCCTTACACGTTGGCCGGTGGACGGCGACCTCTGCCCGGCACTGTCCGAGACGTGTCCCTCCCAAATGTTTTGTGCAAACCGGCTGCGTTTAAGTCTCTCCCTTGGCTGGTTTTCTCGCAGATGAAAGATGAGGCTGCTCTCACAAGGCGTGTTGTTATGACAATTTAACCATTCGTGGCCTTGACTTTCCATCAAAGATGCTTAACGGTTGAAGGCCAAAAAATGTCAGACACACCCTCCCATTACAGAAGCTAAATAAGCAAAACAGCACAGATTAATTTAGACTTTGTTCGTCCCCTTTAATTATCCTCATATTAAGTGATAATATATTCATTTATTAGAGGCTGCTTTAGCATGCTGTCGAAAACAGGGGCATGGCAGCCCAGATGGATGCAGCCTGTCAACGCAGAACCTTCCAGAACATCTCTAGCTACATAAGTGCTGCTTCTAATTAAAATTACAGCCACACAGCCAAGTGTTCCAAGCTCCCTCTTGGATTATGTCAAGAAGGAATAATGCACGACAATGTGGATGTAGTGGAATGTAAAGATAAAGCACACTACACCTAAATTGCAAAGTGATGGTGCTTTATTTAATCGCTATATTAAAAAAAAAAAAGTGTAAGACCGAAGTTAGGTCTATCCGTGTATGATTTAATATTATAGTTACACCGCTGTGGGAGTAGTGTGGTACAATGTTTTAAGTAGACGATCGTAAATGAATATGCTTTTCCGTCAACAGAAACTTCATAGGAACTGGGAGTTTAGAGGACTTTCCTCATTGATTTACTGAGCACACGGGGTCTGGCGTATTACCTGATTCATAAAGCTTACGGGGGCTATAAAGGGAGAAGCCCCGTATAGACGCTTAAAAGCTCTTTGCAGGCTTGTTTTTACACCTTGCCTTTATATGTTATTAACGATCTACATGTTTCTTATTCTTCTATCGAGATTTCTTGTCATTTTTCAGTACAAACCTTTATGATGCGGCGGACTTTGCATTTAAAAAGGTGCTGCGGTTTTACAGAGAAACGCTTTGTACTTCCTTAGATACCAAACGTTTCCATGGCGTGTGCGAGGCAGCATCCTGACCACGCTAAACGCAGCTCCCGGGCGCGTCTCCGTGCTGAATGCTTCATGTGTTACAAAGCAAAACTGAAAAATGTTTTCTCCTGCACTCTTAAGCCGTTAATAATATTTTCCATGCCTTGCACTGCGACTCGTGCGAACAATATGCAAAAAAAAAAAAGATAGAAAGAAAATGTGGAAATAATACCCATGCTAGTAAGAAAAGTAGTCAGACACGCTTTTACGGTTAAGCGACCGAAAGTGCGGTTTAAATAAAAGCAATTTCTGCAAAAGTTAAAATATTCAGTCGCGGCTCTGTGGTAATTGCGTGCCGGAAATATAATTTGGCGTAATTTCGGTGACAATGAACACAAGTATGCGAGGAGAGCTTTAAAAGCATGCTAATGTCAGTTTCCATTACCTTGAGTATTATGGAAACGAACGTGAGTGTGTGCGTGTGTTTTTTTAAACCATTGTTTAAGGGCTGAATATACTTGCATTTGCCTTTTCAAAGTCAATAAACCAACCCAACAGCACAAAGCCTATTTCTGAAGGAGCTCTTTTTCCATTTTGGAGACCGACTATCATCCCCTAAGCGTGCTGGACATTTTAGATGTGATTTAGTTCACACTGAAATCAAAACTGACCCGTCTGACAACTACAAGCTGCATACTGGACAACATAGTTAGGGATAATTGGGATGTTGTGTCCATCTTATATGGGAAATGGCAATGCGTACAGGTGGTGATTGCGGCTATCTTCACAGAGTATCGGAGTATAATGTGGGTTCCATTATTGGGCTACCGCTGTACTCATTACGTTTGTGAGTGTGAGACATTAGTGCTAAAATACACTTCCATTTTCAGTTAATTCACAATGTGAGGCCTCTCCATTCTTTTTAGATGGCTGTCAGTTGCAGCCCATCGCAGATGAGCTCAGACAGAAGGCCCTCACAGGGCCGGGTTGGTCTTCATCCCTGGTCTTCTGTGGGGACAGTTCAATATAAGCTATAAAACTGTCCACTCCTTTGCAAGGCTCAGTATTTGCACTGTGTTTACATTGCACCTTGTTTCCATATTCATTGTCACAGCTCTACTCATATTTATTGTCTTATTGAAGAACCTTAGTTTGCGTTTTGTGTTCACTGGTGACTGGAAGGCTATGCAGAGGGATTTTCATTATATAGTGTAACTGCTTAATGTGCATGTGACAATAAGCTCCTGAATGAGGAGTAAATGACTGAAACATAGTGTCGGTAATATCCAGTTTCTTCTAAGCCCCATGACGCCTTGTCGTTGTGCAGAACCAGCCCAGTGAAGCCCTTAACAGTTGAATGAGTGCCGTGCCTACCATCTGGGCATACCTGGGCTATAACTGAACTACAGAAAAGATAGTTAATAATATTATTTAAAAACAGGACTGCTCGTACAATAACCTCCCGGAATTTAATCAGTGCTCAAATGCAAGTGCCTTAATTTTTTCCCAGTGAGTCATTTGCCATTTTCTCCCCCTTCTCTGGAACACTTAAGCCTAATTTAACTAATTGACATCCTAAATGAAATGCATGAACTCCCATGATCCCGCTGTGATTTAAAGGGGTGACGCGTTCAGCTCTGCTGCGCATGGTAAGCAGTGACCCTGTGTAACTGTGGCGGAGATCATTGGTAGTAAAGGGACCGTGTGTCACGTTATCTGGCCAGTTGGAGGTTTGGGCAATTTACTGCTATAAATCGTTCCTTTAAATCCACAGAAGTCATGGTATGTTTCTGCTGTGCTGTGTCCTATCATGTGTGTGCACTTACCTGTGTCCTAGGTTGCGCAATCTGTGTCACACTCACATTCGTCATGGCAAACGAGTTCATCGTGAATGAAATGGAAAAGTGCAGATTTAACCACTTATCCACGCCTATACCTCTGCTCTCCCTACACTCGTTGCCTCACGCTGGTCTGGTTTCAGATATTACACGGAGATATTGGATTCTGCTCCGTCTACATTTACTCTGCACGGGAATCTATGGACTGTAGCCAACATGTGACGTTACATGGGTCTCGTATTCCGGTTTAATCCACAATGCAGGGGGTCGTGTCTCTCAATCCAAGGCGAAGGGGATAAACATTATCTGCTGCTCTTAGCCACGCCATTTGCCTGCTGTAAAATTGATTTGTTTTATAGGTTTTTATTATGGATATTGATTTTGTGCGATGTACAGCAGCGTGTTTAAAAATTGTGCCTGTTTCGTCAGGGATCCCCAGTAAGGGAAGGAGACAGCTACTGCTATGGTTTTTTTTAAAAAGATTGGACACCTTTCTCTTTTAGGAAGTGTGAGGCATCAGGGAAGCATTTCAGAATGTCAGGCCATCGCATTCAGCCAGGATAGAGACACATTGGGTACGTGTGTCGCATACCTGTTTGCTATGTAGTAGGCACAATACAGTATGCGATGTGAACAGTATGTCTGAATCCTCAGTATGGATGAGACAGTAGGTGAACGGTACCCAAATGACGTGCTACATTCTGCAAAATTCCCAAGTGTGCAACTAGTGGGCGCCACGCTATCCCACAAGGTCGCTGGAGCTGCAACCAGATATGAAGAATGCTGCTTGCTCAGAAATTTGTGTCAAGATGGCGGAGGAAGTGCCGTCCCTGTAGAAATTTAAGGAGCAAAGAATACTCAGTCATGTGACTTTGCTAGAATGTGTATTTTTTTTCTTTGATTGTTCTTAACAGTTTTTAACTTTTGTGGGGGTCAAGCTAAGTCATTGGTAAACACAGACATGTCTTTTTCTTTTTACTCCTCTCTCCTTCCGCCATTCAACCCAGTAGTCCGGCATTCTCACCCATCTGTCGCCTTCCCGGCAGCCACCGGCTGTCGGCGGAGATGCCGCGTCACGCCCACCTCTGTGGCGTCGCCTTCCAAACGCCGTCTGCGGTTACCGCAGCCTTGCCAGAGGGCCTAGAAAAAAGAATCCGACAGTAAAGAAAAAAAAGAAACGACAGATCAAAGTCGCAAAGGTGATACTCGGCGTGTTTGCCGGTTCATTGCAGCAAGCCGCAGACAGATTGCAGGGATGGCCGTCGCGTGTTTAACATGCAGTGATGCCTGTGTGCTGACCACATCCTTTAAATGCAAGATATGCAGCCCTTCAGTCTACGTCTTTCATCTCCCACATCTGATGCATGTGGAAAGGGGGTGGGGACCCTTGAGCAGGTCTTTGTTGTGACAAATTTTGAAAACAGTCACTGTAGGAGCATTGCAACAGAAAGACACTTTTTAAACAACTAATCTTTTTTAATGATAAATGTGGAAAGCACATTTCCACCAACAACCTCCAGTGTTTTTGCCTAGGCCGGAAATCATTAATTGCATTAAAATGAGTCGGTAGGAAGTCTTTACTGTGACGCGGCCGTGGAAACGCCACCGTCTGTGTGGGTGGATGTGTGGGTTATATATTCTAACCTGAATTTAAATATCCCCTCCTGACTGCTGGCGCCATTTGTTTTTGCTTGTGAGGGTACACCTAAAGGTCACATACAAAAACAGCTCATCGCTTTCAAAGGGCAAAGCCGTTTGTTTTCTTAATGACCCTCTAAACTATGTGGAGTGTGAATAGCGATTCATTAAATAAAACAGCTATAAACCAGATGTACTTCCTTGTATTACACTGCATTATTATGCATATCATATAAATGGAAAGATAAAATGTAAATTTAGTAACAGTGAGCAGTTATGAATAGAGTAACGAGCAGTGTCGTCTGTTTAGAACATATATTTAACGTCTTGAAATACTTGAAACTAAATACATTTTTTACAGAGAAAGTTTCTCTTTCACATGGCGGACATTCACACTTTAAAAATAAGTATATCTTGGTTCTCCACAAGCACGGGGTCATTTATTGACAGCACAGAATTTTGAGTGTTGTTGGAGTTTAGTAGGCTTTTTAATATGTTACATAAATGTACAGTCAACAACCGTGCAATAGAATGGCTTGTGGGAGGCATGAACTGAGTTTTAATAGCTAAGGGGTCGAGAGGTCGGTCAACAAGATGTTGTCATGGTCCATCCCGCGTGGATTGGGGATCTTTCACAGCAGCAAGGTCAACTGACTGCTAAAAAAGGTCCAGATACCACTGAACATCGCTTACATCTTCAGAGTAGCCTGGATTCACACATTCATGAATGCCATCCCCCAGGAACACGCACGGTTGCTTAATTACCGCGCTTGTGTCCACCGAGAAGAGCGATGTGCAGAATTCATTCCGCTTTTAACGTGTGATTTCCCAGAAGGTTACAGTAGATCAACTAAGGTTTTTTTTTTTTTTTTTTTTTTACAGCCACAATACTTTGTCATGAATCTTATTTTGAAGACGCTGAGGGTTGTTAAGACCCCAGAGACTTCATTTTGTTGGCTGGTTGGGGTAACCAGAGCCTTTTTGCTGAGTCATGACTGGCAGGAGTGAGGGGGATGTTGGAATAGATTATCTTTGATCTATAGCTCCAAGGATACGCAGTTCAATACAGATACTTGTGCGTTTGTGTGCATTTACCGTAAAGCGCTGACAAAATGACCCTCACAATCATGCTGCCCTGCGGAAACTGGAGGTCCCTGGAAATGGTCGCCGTGCATCGCATTGCTGTGGATATAACAGCATTAAGCAGGCATCCCGCTGTGCTTAGGCAAATGCGACGGATACTTGGCGCATCATGCACCTCTGCGTCGTCCGGACAGCAGCGAGAGGCTGCAGTTTGGAGTGTGCGGGACACCAGTGACGGTAGGGGGAAGGGCATCGTGTTGGTCTAGCTGTGCTCATCTTCCCATCAGCGCTTTAGTCTCAGTTTTAGGGCATCAAATTTCCTCTCTGCTGCACTGATTTTTTAGAGTAATTGGGTCCATAATTTATACAGAGGGGTCAGCCTTATCATTAGCCAATGATATGTTTTGAATCGGTGCGTGACAGGGGCACTCCGAGAGCTAGCCAATCAGCTTTCACCCGGGACCAGTGTTCCTGTGACCCCTCCCCTGTATATTGCCCTACTACCTGACAGCTACTGAGTTAGATTTTCTGATGAAGTGAGGTAGAAAGTCTTTGAGTAAGTAACCCATTAAAGAAACACTTACATAAGTTACATTTTACATAAACTGGATTATTCTTGCTGTACCATTCAAGACCCCTTATAGGAAAAATACACATAAGCCAAAATTATACTAGTAATACATACTGAAGAATACATATTGTATAAATGAAAAATCTAAATTTAATTACAGGCATACTGTAGGTCACCTTGTTGTGTTACTGCTTCTGTAATCTCTGTATGTTGGCAATTTTTGTGCATAAGTCTGGGTATACTTTAGCCAGTTTTACGTAAATTGAGAGCTGTCTGTATCTATAAATTCCTGCCTTTTTGGTTAGAGTTCGGATAACTGCTTCCTGGGAATCGTGCCAAGCCCATCTCACAGGAACACAGAAGGAGACGGTGCCCACGTCTGTCGTGGAGATGAAGGCGTCCATCATGAGAGCTCACAAGAGCTTAGGCCTCAGGTTCTGCTGAAAAAGGCAAATGGAAACGATATCAAGCTGAGCTGGGACCGCATCCTCCACACTGATGACATCTAGTGGGATGTGGCAGATCCTGGTCTGATTTGACATTGGATCTGGTGGATCTTGGCTGAGCAATTAGAGAATTAAATAAACTCAGAAGGAAGACTGCAGTCAGTTAAAATACTTCAGAAACCTAAATGTAATAACGCTGCACTGTGCATAAATTACCCAAAATGTTAAACCAGAAGCATAAAACGCAATAAAATGGAACTGTTGTGTAACCGTTTTTTATTTCAGTAAATACCTCCTCACTGCATCACCTGCATCATTAGATTCAGTTTTTAGGGTATTTATGTTTAAAAAAATTAAAGGGGAATCGAAGTTGCAAACAAGCTCCCAGCAGGAGGGTGGAAAAGAGATTTGGCTCTGCTGGATGTGGTTTTCCATTGTCTACCTGCTTCCATTTGAGGAGAAACCACTGAACAGTACAGTACTACTGATATATGCTCTTTTTGCCATGCACCTGCCCAGATTGTCCCCGGCCTCGTGTCCTTGACTGGATTCGCAACGTGGATGGATGGAATTAGAAAAACACTAAACCAATGATGCTATAATCTTGACTCGTTTAAGTCTCTCTTTGGCACCTTGCATGTATTTCATTGTAAAGTTTCAGAAACAGCAATTGGTTTTCCTGCTTTGAGCTCTGAAGTACAGTACTAACTTTGAATCCAGCCCTAGATTCAAGTTTTCACGATCCTCTAATTTGTGCTGAGATTTCTGCTGGTACTTTGCTGTCCTCCTGCACTCTACAGATGCTCAGGTGACCCTTCTAATGGCCCTCAGTGTGTGGCTGCGCTGGAGAGTGTGCCCACGCCTGATTCGCAAAGTGATGTGTCCAAATCGCACACCACCCCTCACGCTCTGCTTCCAAAGAGAGGCTCTTGATTACCGCCAGCCTGATCAGACACTGAGGGTGAAAGGCCAAATGGATGGATCGTTACATCCCAAACAGCGCCCCTTGTTGCCCGATGAAGTTGAGGCTTGTCATTTTTGTCATCTGAACAAGACGAAAGGGCCGTTGTCACTGACAATCAAGCAGGACCTCAGTATCGTTATTGGCAGCGGAAATGACAGAATTGCAAGAGGATGTGACTTTTCACTGTCCCCGGCATTGACATAGACCACCCGCACCCCTCCCTGCCTTGAGAGCCATCCAGTTTGGAGGCAAGCAAAATTTTAATTCTGTTGTTTACTTTAATTTGAAGGCATTTCCTCCGAGGCATTTCATTTTTCCAACTAGCACCACCACTCCCCACCGCAAAAGTAATGAGATCCACGGCAAAGAGGCAGGAGGTGCAAGCTGCTCACCAGTCCTGTGCGCCGAAGCTGCTTAGGGTACGTGACGGGGCCCCGTGCTCTTTTGGTGCAGAGCAAAGCACCGGGAAATGCTCCCATGTCCCAGGACCGAATGCTGTTGAATTGCCTGCACACTGGCAGCGTAATGCATCCATGCTGTTACTGTTCTTCAGCACAAGAAAGGTCAGCGTTGATAAGACGCAGATGTTTTCCCTCGAAGATTTCAGGACCTGATAACCATGCTTTTATTGTCTGGAGGACAATTACATTCGACTGCACACAGATTGACTTTAATTTCTTTAGGACCATATAGTGATTATGATTCAATCCGGGACTTGTGCCTCTTATAAATAAGTTGGAAAATGACTCAGAAATGGTATAAATCCTTACTGTGGTGTGGCGAGGTGGTGACAGGCCCCTCGTTTCTGAGAAACTTGCAGAATCCATTCAACCCAGGGACAATCCCCTCTTCTCTTTGTCTAGATATTTCTCTCCATGGTCTGCTTGCGCTGCTGGTAAATTTGTGTTTTTGCTTTTTGCACTAGTTCAGGTTATCGGTCTGTTCTACATCTGTGAATCTGTCAGCATAGTTTCAGTTGCACTTTGTGGTCATTTTTGCACACGACACTATTCTACGAATTTATTGTCGCACCAAGTTTGCCGTGTCTGCCGTGCTCTTTAGTTTTGCGTAGATTACACTGTAAAGTGTACTGCTGTCCTGTACTTCACGTTTGACACTGAAGCCACAACAATCCTGGGATGTTTGTTATTACTGGGAATAAAGTGTTCTGAGTTCAGAGAAGGGCAGCCCTGATCCATGTCAGCAGTAAGGAGTAAAAAGAACAATAAATGAACTCCATCGGTGGGCCCCCATTGTCCTCCACCCCCCCAAGCACAAGATGAGAACCTGGCCGATTATGTAATTAAACTAGTTCATCAGTGAGTGTGTGCTACAGAGGGCCTGATTTGGCTGAAATGCCAACACTAATTTGAAAGGCTCCTTTTTTGCTTATTAATACTTTAGGGTCAGGATTATTTATTTCTTCCTGCAAGAAGACTAATTAATTAGAAATAGCCTCTGTTTTTAGATATGCAAGCCCAGGGTTCTCTCTCTGCAGGAGTTTCTGCCTCAATGTTGCCAAATATAGCAGAGTAACATTTACTCCAGTCGCAGTAAATGATTTTAAATGTCACAGTAAACAATTTAAAGTCAGTAAAGTTCAGTAATAAAATCTGTCTGTGCTTATTTTTTGCTTCAGCTCCAACTGCTTCACGCTAACGTCACGACACTTCGGCAGGGACTCGACGGCGCACAAGATCACACGTGCAAAACACGAGGTTGTCACCCACTATGGGAATAATGTCTGATCTGAATTTTCAGTTTGTGTTTTATTGTTACCTGTGTCTCATACAAAATATGCATGACAGAAGTCCATGAGAAAGTAAGCAATTTTCTTTGTCGGTAGGAGGAAATTGGGTGGATTTAAGGTGATGCTACACAGCCGTTAGGATGGGAGCCAGTGAATGAATAAGAGACACTATCTGCTTTATTGTTGCGTTTGATTTCCCAAAGCTTTGTAGCCTCAATTTCATTCGTTAATCTATTCAGTATAGCACTAAGCAGCGAATTAAAAAGCGAAACTGGTTCCTTGTAAACTCTTGGAAACAGTCCTTTATTTTTGTTTTCATCTGAGATAAGTTTGAGAGTGATATTAGTCATACTTGGGTCCTTATGGGTTTGAACACCTATTAATCTGAACCACACATCTCACAGATGTCGATGACGTAAATTGCATGAGTAAGTAATAGCATGAAAAACCATGAACCTTTTGAAGAAATCCATCCCATCCATAATGTCCACATACTCCTGTTCTCTGTGTCCTGGCATAAGCTGACCAGAACCCTGGGTAATGGTTATGGAAGATCGATGAATGCATGGATGGGCAGGTTATGCTACCCTGAAACACAAATTTAGGACATACGGCCGAAATGCTGTCACCAAATATGTTTCTGTATCCTTTGGGAGGAATCAGGAGTTTGGAAATATTCTTTTAACACTTGGGTATCACCCTCGTGGCAAAAATCTTTGGATGTGTATTCTGTATTATAAGGGTTTAGGAATAAACCACATCTAACAGTGAATTTTTGGAAATTAAGTGGCAAGAGGGTGGAAATGCACTGCCAACACAAGAGGGCTGTCACTGCACCAAAGTGCTTTATTTTCCAGCATCTACACAATCTGCAGTGCTTATTTCTGCATCAATTACAGCTTTTTTTAAAAGCATAAAAAGTGCAGCCATGTGAAATAACAATTTTAGCACTTCGAAGGTAAAGCATTGCAATTCATTGCGTGGCCAATAGGTGCTAGAAGACCCGGCCACACAGACTAGGCCTGAGTGCTAAGCTAAGTGCCAAGCCGCAAAAGACAGCATGTGATGTCCAAAAAAGTAACACTGAGAATAGATCTCCAATCTAATTAATTTCTTCTTTCATTTCTGTGCTACTAGGAGCAGTTTTAATTACAACCCACTTGTTAGGTCTCAACCTCAAATATATTCGTCACTTCACTAATCTAGGCTCTCTCTCTCTATATATATATATATATACATATACATATATATATATATATGAGATGGAAGTAATGAGTTTAAGCATTTTCCCATTATCTCTGTGTACTCAATTCCTCCTTGGTTATTTAGTATTATATGAGGAAACTGCGAGTACATTTACACATCCTGTATTAGGGATGCGATGTTTGCAGTAGTCGTGAATGTTTGGAGTTATATTTCCTGCTTTGAGGAATCGTGTTTTACCCCTAATTTAGCCAATTCACTAAACAGGCGACATTCAGCTTAAATATATATCTATGCTAACATGTATATAGCGTGTTTTGCTTCATAAGATAAGGGGGCGGACGGCAATGGAGTGCATCGCCGCACTTTAAAGGGGGCATGATCGGGAAGCGCTGGGTGTTCTTCCATTGTATGTCGGCCCCTGTTTCCCAGCTACTTTGTAAAAGAAGCGCCCCGGGAACACGCACGTAGTGACGGCAGGCGGCTGAGAGCCTGACGTCCGCATCTCTGTGCCTTTCACCACCCAAGCGTGCCTGTAAACGAGGAGGTTTTTCACCGTAATGACTTCGGCTGTTTCCGACAGTAACTTTCATGCCTCTGTGGCGTTTAAGCTGTTTCGTGAAGGCTTTGCCCTTTTCTAAAGGTCATTTTTGTGCTTTCACATAAAAGTAGTTAATGCCAAATATTCCCCTTGTTTGTGTTTGGATTGTTGTTACAGTTTGAGACATTATTTCTAATAGGCCTATCCCTGCAAGAAATATGCTCTTGTTTTATTTTATTTTATTTTATTTTCAACTGTTGTGTGCATAAAACTTACTAATTAAGTGTCCTACTCTGCTGTATTATTGATGCTTCTGAAATGTTATAAACAAAATGTACTATTACCAACAAAACTATATTTAGCAAATTTTAAAACTTTAAAATCTGGGCAAGTATCTAGAACGATTTCATATACTTTTTTGAGGTAAATTAAGGCAGGGGCACAAAACAAGGGACACCAGAAAACAAGACTAGGACAAAAACTAGCAGCACATACTCAGCGTCAGGAAGTATGAAGAAAATCGTGTCTGGATTCCTAGATACTCTTGGATTCCATAAGATTTTAAAAATCCACCAGCCTCTGTGCTGATATCACCTTTTAATGTGTAGCCTCTGTGCTGATATCACCTTTTAATGTATTTATGTGAGAAAAAAAAAGGTATTTTCTTCATATAATGGTGTTTTCCCGACACAATGACAAGCTGAGCATTATTCAAACTGAAAAGAACCATCGTTGGTCTGACTTCTGTTTCTCGGAATGATAAAATGCATGCAATAACATTTCATACTTAGTTACACAATGCAAATGGTTCGCACCCAGCTGTCGGAAACACAAGGGCCGAAAGGCGGTGTGGCGGTGTGGCGGTGTGACGGCGTGCCTCTGAAAGCGTAATCCATATTTATGAGAACATGACTCTCCAGGTGCTATTTGCTGGCCGTATCTGTGAAACGCGTATCGCTGCTAACAGTTTGCTGCTCTCAGTTCCATATGGTTTTCTGCTGAAGATTATGTAAGCCAAATATTGTCAGCAAAGGCATTCCTATGTCCTGTATCTGCATATCTTTAATTATTGACATATATCAGTTATTGGGAAATTTACACGGGATGGCACAGTGGTTGGTACTGTTGCCTCAGACTGCTGCGGTTGCAGGTTCAAATCCCACCTCCTTTCTTTGTGTGTGGAGTTTGCATGCTCTCTCCATGGCTTGTCACGTGGACAGCATTAAAGACCGCAACAGGCATACTCATACACATACCCATACACATCACAGCATTAGAGGCACTAGTAGGCATACTCATACACATACCCTTACACATCACAGCATTAGAGGCACTAGTAGGCATACTCATACACATACCCATACACATCACAGCATTAGAGGCACTAGTAGGCATACTCATACACATACCCTTACACATCACAGCATTAGAGGCACTAGTAGGCATACTCATACACATACCCTTACACATCACAGCATTAGAGGCAGTAAAATGAATACTTATGCACATTCCTATACACATCACAGCATTAGAGGCACCAATAGGCATACTTATACACATACTCATGCTCTTCACGGCAGTACTTAATGGTGTGTGGGACAAATGAATATTTTGTTCTATTTTTAGTGAACAGAGGGGGGCAAAAGGATGATGGAAAAGATTTCCCCTGTGATGGACTGGCATTTTATTCAGGGTGCATACCAGCCTTGGGATGTTTGGCAAACAGCACTGATTTGTCACTAATGAAATTGCTTTGTTTTAAGGCAAAACTCATTTATTTATGTCTGTCTAAAATCAACAGGTGAAACACACTTCTGACATGCTGGCGTATAATGAAAATACTACAGTGCGTGAAACACACACAGATTTCAGCAGCTTTATATTTTATTGATGGACAATCACAGTGCAGTGAATAAGAGCCCACAAATCGACAGTAGGTCCAGGCCAGGGATTACTTATAAGATTACAGGTGAAGAGGTTTAGAGTATGTCTGGGTTATGTTATTTTCAAGATCGAATTAAAGCTCAGTGATGTCTCAGCTAATAATGATCCAACCCCATTCAACCCCTGTGTGGGGAAAAAAACATGAACTTTTGTTAGCTGAAGTAACAGTGTACAAATATGGTCTGAGGGCAGAATGAAAAATGATTGGTTCAGAGAGATAACCAATCAGACTGCAGAGAAGGTGGGTCCAAGCAACTAGAAGAGGTGAGACCAAGACATTTGATTGGTTGGTCCCACCTCCTCTATAATCTGATTGGTTATCTCTCTGAACTGTCATTTTTCATTCTACCCTCAGAACATATTTGTGTAAGTAAAACTCCCAGGAACACAGGAAACAGAGGCAGGCCACAGGTTGCGCTCTGGAATAGTGATTATGTGCATTAAGTGCATGGCAAGAATTAGGCAGTAGACAGTATGGGATACATCTGTGTGGAAAGTGGCTCTTTTGTTGTACCTACAGTGTGACACATCTGACGGTATAAATGGTTAAACTGTTAACGGTAATCTGCTCTGGGCAGTGAAAATACTAAAATCAAGCGAGGGATGGCAAAACACAGCAAGTGAAGGGAGATGGAGAACGTGGTGCCGGGAATGACAGAATGAAAGACATAGCATTACCGCTGGCAGATATACAACTGGCAGTCTCCACCGCCGTTGTGTTTTCCTTCAGAGTCCCACATTTTAGCAACAGACTGTCCAACTGCTTAGCAACATGGCAAGGAATTTACCAGATGGCCACCAAATACTTTATATACATTTTCATCGATGCAAATCATAGAAACGACCTGCATCCCTCTATTACCATCGTGTTTTACATTGCTTCGCTGTTATAATTACTAGATTGTTTCTGGATGTTAAATTTAACTGGCTTGTTGTGACATTAATATATGTTTTTTGGGCTGTTGTTATTTCGAAATTAGCATTCCAGTTAGCATCCCTGCTAGCTGACATTTATTGTCTCCAGTAAAAATAACCAGCTTCAAGTTTATTAGAAAATGCAACGGCAGAACCCACAGGGACACCCATGCATTTGACAAAACCCCCGATAAGGTATTAATAGTATTCTGGCAGTTGATGGTAGATATTATAAAATTCTGTTACAGTATAACTGTTCGCTGTGAGATGAATATTAAAAGCCATTGTTATGCCATCCCTAGACCACAGTTAGGAACTTTCCATACAGGTTTTAATGCCTTTTAGAAAAATCTATTACAATTTAATTTAGAATTTCCAATCTACGATGCAATTGAAGACTGAAAGCAGAACTTCATTGCTGTAGATTTTAGCTAAACTCATCTGTTTTTGGTTTAGGTCCTTTTCATGTGATTTTTTTTCATATGAATTATCCAGTTTTTTTTTGGTTGCCCCCCCCCCCCCCCCAGCTGCCTGAGTGTCATCAAAACAATGAACTGCAAGAAGGCGTCCTATCCGGAGATCTCCGCACTGATGGTGCTCTCTGATTCGTGTATGATATTAGTATGCAGGAAGTTTTGAGATTCTTCCCAGGGGATAGATGGAGAGAAGTCTGCAGTCTGCCTGTGAGGGGCTTTCAGCTGGGGGAGCTTGAAGGTATATGATAGACGGTTCGTTGCAGGGGCACCTGGAAGACAACACAATCTGTCTGGATGCTACAGCATAGCCAGGTGAATGGACAACAAATGATGTGAAATCCTGGCTAGTTTTAACCATATAGGTTTTCCTCGCGTTCTGACAGATCCAATTTTAAGATTAAATTTTGCTTAATATTTTTGCTTCTCAGAATCTCCCAAGAGCTGAATTGCTGTGTAGCTACATTGGGAATGCTTTTAGGAGAAGATAATCTCCCTCATTGAACCACGAACGCGAATCTGCCACAGAAGACATCTCTTCTCCCCTCTTTTCACTCCGAAGACTCATCATGGGCAAATTGTTTTCTTGTTTAGTGCTGTTAGTCTCGGGTCCGCGGAGCTCACATTTGTCACTGATATGGCGGGACAGCTTTCATTTCAGTTTTTATTTAACCTGGTGTAAAACTTGGAACTTTTTCAGTGTCAATAAGAGACAAATTTCTTCATAAGTTTATTAATCATGAGTTTATTAAATCTGTAAGAATTAGTCTAAACTAACTCAGATTGGTGACAAAAAGAAAACAAATACAAGTACAATGATAAAACCCATAAATTATCGTGAAAATTTATAGAGCTTCTAATTACAAATTACAAAGACTTAGCAGACACAAAGGAAAATAAATAAATGAATAAATAAATAAATCACACCCACAATCTACAAACTCCAATATATAGACACAATAATTACACACAGGTGTCGCAACGAGCGGAAAATGCACAGATGGGAATTTACACTCCCAGTAATCATTTATGATTTCCATTCATTTCCACAATGTTTCATAAATACAAAACACATTTATAACAATCATAAGATTATTCATATATAATTGAAAACAAATCATGAATGATTTGCATAATGACCTCTTTAATTATACGTTCTAACAATAACAAACAAAGAACTAGTGAGTGGCTACATTAACGTCCTCCATTAGGATCACAAATTTTTGAATAGGACGTTCTAAAACCCTGCTTTACCTATTAGTTTTTCCTTTCCCATCCATATTCCAACCACCCATTTGTACCCTAACCCTCCTCACTAGACCACTGTCAGCAGTAGTGGTCTCTACCACTTGCCGATGGCCAATCATTTCGTGTGACACCGTCATCCTTAGCAATAACTATAACTATACTTTTTGTAATAAACTAAAATACGCCTTCCTACACCTACTCCCCTCGTACATTGATTTCCACTAAGGCGGAGGGGCCCTATGTTACATGTGCCCTGATGGAGCAAACGTAGACCTCCACATGACTGGTGTTTGCCCACCCAGTGCATCTCAAAGCATCTCAAAGCATCTCCTAATCTCGCACGTATGCCATGTTGTCTGCAGCCTGTTTGCTTAGCCTGCCACCTTCGCTGGCGCAGCTGGGGTATCGACGCAGTCCTTGCTGCAACAGCAGAGTCATTACCCAGGACTTCTGTAGCGTGGATCTAGAATTGGGACGACGTTGTTGATTCAGGAGACACTAATTAAACAGAAATAGAATCTCCCATGACGGGGATTTAATATTTTGGCAGTTCTTGCCTTTTTATCAACTTGGATCATCGGGCAAACACATAATTATCATTCGACAGATGTTTCTCAGCACTTTGCATCAATCAGGCTTTAAATATCTCGTCAAGGCCAACATATAGTGTTTTTTTCTGTCACGTGGAAGCAATGCAGGTGGTAGGGGCTGCGATGTGCATTGATTAATTCGCTAGGAAATGCCTGTGTAGGCAGATGCGGGTGATGAGAGGCTCTCTCCATTCACCTTTATTCCTCCTGGGGGGTGAAACAACAGGGATGAATGCGTTTTAGCAGTATGATGGAATCCTTATGCTGGTGTTCTGGATGTTTGTTTTCAGGCTTTGGTTGTTTTTTTTTTGTTGTTTGTACGAGCTGAAAGCTCCGACGGATATTTAAATTGGACTTACGTAGCCAGAAGCGAG
Source organism: Mormyrops boulengeri (assembly GCA_026781065.1). Taxonomy (NCBI): domain Eukaryota; kingdom Metazoa; phylum Chordata; class Actinopteri; order Osteoglossiformes; family Mormyridae; genus Mormyrops; species Mormyrops boulengeri. Next base: position 329,465 of record JAODLD010000124.1, read on the forward strand.
TCAACCGGGCTGAAAGGTACAGCAAACATTATTATAGAGCTCAGTCGTCCTGATTTAATTTGGTTCCTGGTGCCACAGGGTGTGAAGAAACTTCAGAATGGAATCCAAACTTTGGAACTTCGGGCAAAAACAAGTCACATTCTCTCATATTATGCTAAATATGATCTCAGCGTATCATTCATTGCATTTCCTTGATGTCTTATCCGATACTAATTTGAAATCTGGTGCCTATTTCCTTGTGTTTTCTTCTTCGCAGAAAGTGCGTCCTACAGGCCGAAAAACTGTCGGGTAGCGTAATATACTCACATCTCCCTAATGTGTGAAAGCAACATCTGCAAGAGCCATCACCGTGGTCCCTGGAAGATGTCCCTTATTTATGGGACGCGACTGTGCTTCTGCTAAAATGCACGTGTGCGCTGATCTGACACATCGTGTTCTCCTGCAGAAGGCATGTCCTGTAATTTCCCCAACCGGGCCCCCCAAAATTTAAGGGCTTGAACAGCTGATATGTAAGCGTTACCTCCTGGCGATTATGCTGGGATATACACACGACACTATTGGCGTGAGAAAATTGGCTCCCCCAGGGACGTCCGGAGTTTAGGGTTTTGGGGCCCCACCGGACTCCCCCCTTTCCATGTTAAGGAAACTACCTCCTGCCTCTGCCCCCAGCCCCCTGCCCCCCGCCCCCCGTAAAAGCTCTCCAGCCCTTAAGTCATGCTTGGAAGGTCTCCACTCACAACCACATCTGTCTCTCCACATAAACAAACATTTCTCACAGGATATATAAGCACCAATCAATACGTAGCACTTGGCATTTAAAGGAAATATTGAGCGACCTTTGGTATATAAAGAGAGAATTATCCGAATGTCCATACGTTCTCTTAACGAAACTTTTCATTATGCTTTCGGGGCGGACATGCTCATTTCTTCACGTCGTCCGGAGAAATGTCGTATGCTAACGGGGGCGGAACGGAGGCCAGCCGAATGAGATGGCGCTGCAAGGCCTAGAAAGCTATTTACATGTCTAGCGAAGTGATTTCCCCAAGAAATTAGGTTCGTTAAACAAACAATAAATTGAAATCAGCAGCCGGAGTCTGGCGCAACACGGGACATAATCTAAACATCGGCACTAAATTACAGCATCTGTCCGCGCTCAATTTACAGCCCCGTCTCCCGCATCGCAGGCGTTTCTCAAGTCCGTGGTTAGTATTCTCAGAGGACGTGTCGCCACGGAGACGTCGACGTCTCCACTGTCGCGGCAACCTCCCGGAATCCACAGGTTCTTCTTATCTTGTCCTCAGCGCCTCGCTTGGGTGCCTGCAGCAGAACATCGCATAACACCAGCCCCGGTCCCCTTGCTGACTTTAATACATTCAGCGTTTTAATGCCAAGCATGTTCCACTACAAGCTATGAGTGGTGCCAACGTAAGCAGTATATCCAGTAGGTACCGTATTCACAAGCAGTCCCATTACTTCGTATTTCTTTTTGCACGATTTTGGTGTAGTATGTAGGACACATAGACAAACTGCAGATTTGTAACTGCATAACGATGAAGAAAAATTAAAAGTACAAATCTGCATCATTTATTCAGTGATAGATTGACAGACTGACAGACTTTATTAATTCCCAAGGGGCCACTATTTTTATCATGTATAAGAAACATCTTTACATTATGTTGGTCATAAGCTATTTCAACGAAATAAATATTTATCTGACCCCGCAACCCTGACCAAAATAAGTGGTGGGAAGATGTAAGGATGGATATGTTTAACTGAATTTAGCAATGTTTGTGTCATGTGCAAATCCAGTTGGAGCCTTCAGAAAATGTGTATTTTCTGCTGTTTGCATTTTTCTTAAAGATATGCGTCGCTAACGTGGAATATCGTGATAGTTTTTCGTGGTGTGTTGCCCGGGTCTGGCACATAGAAGGAGATCATAGTGTCATTATGCTGAAATGTCAGGATTACCTCTGGGCTGTTAACACGATCAAGACTAACTGCTATCGATCTGCATGGCTATGAATTATAAGGAGCGATACAGGGGTCACAACACAGGAAGGGGTAGTGACTGCCGACTCTGAGATTGAGGGAAGTATTTACACAAGTCCACTATAAACTCATTCAGACAATTTGCACTGTGTATGTTGTTTCACTGGGTCACTTAAAGAATCAAGATGGTGTGTAGTTAAACCCTATAAGAATTAACGTGTGACACCAACCTCCCCCCCTCTGCCCGTGTCACTGCCCCCACAAGGGCACCTTGGGAAATTCGTCCTTACTGCTTTCTCTGCATCTGAAATGCAGACAGGGCTTTATGCCTTACTATCAGTGTATTAAGTTTGGCAAGTGAAAAATTTCACTTCCAGTTTGTGTTTAAAGCTTGCAGGCCTTGGAAAGACAAGGGCTTAGAAATGCCAAGCACTTACGTAAGAAGATTCACTGAGAGTCACCGGTTTAAGCACACTTTGTTAGGGTGTGTATGTATATGCACAGAGATGGAGTGCATTTGGAAAACACACCCCCCTCTAAACTTTCTCACATTTAGTTCTGTCACCTATATCATTATCTAACAGTAAGGCTGGCCTCTCATTACACGACCACCACTCTGCATTTCCTGCATGACGTTTCTCG
>JAODLD010000124.1:332195-347797 GCA_026781065.1 Mormyrops boulengeri
ACACACACACACACACACTAACACCAATACAATAAGATCCATAATAAATTTACAAAAGTGATCACCCCCTGAGTCAGTACTTTACAGATGCACTTGGCAGGACTCACGGCTACAAGTAAGACATTTGGTCCATTTCTCCATGCATATTTACAAATATGCTAAAACGTGAAACACTGCCAGCAGTTTTTAGGGCCGTTCCGGAATATCGACGTTGAGCCACTCCTTTGCGTGGTTTGAGTCATTGTCCTGCTGGAACTTGAATGCTTGCCATAAATGCAGACCTCTTGCTGAGTGAAACAGGATCCTCTCCGGCCTTCGACTATATTTTGTCTTATTTCGTTCCTCTTGCCCTTGATAGTAACAAGCTTCACCTTCCCTCCTGCTGACAAACACTCCCCAGAGCGTTTCACTTGCACCATCATCCTTGACAGAAGCTGATGGCGTCATGTAGCTGATGGGCTACATTTGGCGTGTGGCAAACATACTACTTCTCTTTCATGCCAAAGAGCTCAGCTCAAAAACCACAGAATTTTCCAGAACATATCAGGCTCTGTCACATGGCTTCTGGAAAACTCCAGGCATGACGCAACGTTGGCTTTTCCCAGAAGTGGCTTCCGTCTCTCTCCCAAAGAGGCTGAATCTGTGTACCGCTGATGCGATTGTTTATCTCTGGCCAGTGATCATTATTCCAGACAAAGAGCTCTGTGCTTCGGTTCTATCTGGCCTTAGTTTCTTTCATTTGTTCAGTTTGGTAAATCTTGGTAGCACCTGGATTTTGCCATATGTAGATTTTTTTCTTAATTGGTTACAGTAGATTGATTTTATTTTGGGAGGCTTCAAAGCTTCGATAATCTTGTCATGACCCTCACCAAGTTTTTTGCTTCCTGACAGAGGGTGCCTTGGTCCTCATGACAACACGGCAGATCCGATTTCAGTCTTTATTTCCGCATCAGTCCTGCAGTGGAGTGTATGTTGGCCTTGCTTGAGTCATGTGACCCCCGATCGAAACAAAACACACATGGTACATCTTCAGTCAATATCCATCTGCCAGCACACCCCGGTTTCGGCTGGTAGCAGGGAAGAAAAACTTGGGGGGGGGGGGGGATTCATTTACAGAATTGTCAGGCTAACTTGTGCGACAGTGTCTAGTTTGTGCTCCAAATTTCTGGGCGCAAAGAAAAAGGTGATTCCAATCAACAAGTAAACCCTCTGGCCTACTTACCCAAGTGATTTTCAGGTTTTTCATTTTAATACATTTCTAAGATTACTTAAATATTTACTTCATTTTGAAATAATAGCTCCTTTTACTGCAATGGTTCTCAAACTAATGTAACCCCCCTCGCCGCCCCCCTGTCCAAATTGACATCTTTTACCATCACCACCACCTGCATTACGGTGGTTTCTGAACCACTGTTTTACTGTATGTGAATTAAAAAATTCTGCTCAATACATGTATTTCAAAGTACCCTTCTTATAAAGGTGTCACCCCTTCACCTACTTCCTAATTATAACTACATAATTATGTTTTTCAGTACTCCTGGGTTTACTTAATTTCATGAATTTAACTTTCTGGTTGGTTTAATTATACCAGAAACGTAGCGATACACCTAATTGTACCCAGATTATCATGTTATAAAAGTCATATCTGAATTTTTTTCATGAGAGATGTATGTAGAGCACATAGGTATCTACCAAGCCAAGGATACATGATCATTTTAGCATGCAGAAGATTCTTTTCCATACTCTCTAATAGGTTTATGCAAATTTTGCTCTGAGATGGCCAAACCTCCTCAGAGAGATATACATAAACTTATTTTATGTTTACTCTCAATTGGAGAGCAGAAGCGGTGCATTGCTTATAAAATGAATATAAAATGTGAAACATTATGTAAAGCATTTTAGTCTGTTTCTTATAATTTAAGAATTTATGAGTTATAATTTGTTTGAAAAATATTCATTTTCCTTGACAGTTAAATCTGATTATCCCATTAGTAGCATTTTAAAAATCGCCACAAGTGATAAATTTTCAGGAATTTTTCTTTTTCACAACCCACACGCTGATCTCGTGAATAGTCTTTGAAAATCAAACTGCCACTGGCTAGAAAAACTAAAGAACTTGAACAATAGGTGAGTGATCTAGACTTATTAAAGCATTATGCATCTTTTTTTTTTGTCTACAACTTAAAAGTATTTCTTAATCCTCAGATGCAAATGACTTTATACCAGCATCTTGGTAGCTTATTTGCAAGAAGCAGGTCATTTGCTGCGGTGTGCAGAAAGCAGTGCGGGGTCCTTGGGCAGTGATTATTTCATTATTGCTAGGTTTCATTATGGAGTAATGAGGGCAATGCAAAAACTAGCTAAAATCACCTATTTTAATTGCGTAGGTGTGTTATGGGCTTATGGCTCACAGTGTGGGCTGTGGACGTTATCTTTTAAGTTTTATGGACACCTGTTTTGGCGAGAGTGTGTGGGTGTTGTGTGGCTCGGCAGGTTGGTGGATCGGTGCCCATGCCCAAAAGGTCATGTATTTGAATCCTGCAGCCAGCAGAATGAAGATATCGCCGTGAAATGATCGTTTATTTGCCCTTTGCACAAGTAGAGATACATTGGAATGCGTCTCTTTGCCTACCCCGTCTTGCTCTCCATGAGAGTCACAGACACATTTAAGAGCAAGCTTGGGGGGGGGGGGCGGTCACAGTGCAGGGTCAGCCAGCATGCAGCACCTCTGGAGCTGGGGGTAAGGGGCCTTGCTCAGGGGCCCCACAGACATGTAACCCTGGCATAAGCGCAAATATGTCTGTTAGATAAATAAATCTGAATGGCGATTTAACAGCGAAGAGACATGAGGCAACGGCATGGCTGGAATTCTATCGGGAGACGGGCTGGTGGGCGGCAACGGGAGCAGGAAATGCCAAGAGGCATCGTGTCACGGGGCCGCGTGCGGCACACTGTGTGCATTCATCACCGCTCCCCCCCCAACCCCGGCTCCACGCATGCGGGTGGTAGGGGCCACTCACTGCCATGAACTGCGACACTGTTATGTCGGTGTTTTACTTTGGGGGGCACCGCAGCCTGAGGTGAGGGTCGGCCCGCGGCCTGCCCGACAGCGGCGGCATTGTGAGGGCGGCCTACGAGCAGGCCTTCGCCCTGCCGACCACCAAACCAAGGAGCCTTTGTTTGCTTGTACTGCATGTCCAGAATCTTCCTGGACCATTCAGAGCTCTTTAATAACAACACCTAATGCAGCATTCCTGTATCCCAGGACTGAGAGCATATCGACAGGTCTTCTGTTCCAGCCTAATCATCGGGTGTCTCTTGCTAACATAATTATCAGTGATTTGCTGTGCAATTAGCATCCATATTAGGCTCACTGTGTTGAAATTAACCCCCTTGTTGGCTTGTTAAATTCCCGATTTCATCCTCTGTTGCCTGTGCTTATTTCAGTGGCACAGCCCCCTTTCTCTTTAAAAATAATAAAATTATATTCTCATGGAGTAAACAGCCTCGACCTTCGCTCTTGGTATGATGTTTCACAGACGCTGTGAAAAAAGTAGACAAGGGAGGTCTGTGACTCATGGTACCGTGTTGCTCGGGGACATGCCGTACCTCTGCTGGTGAGAGGGTTTAGTCTGTTTGTCTGTGTGACGAAAAACTTTTGGGGGTTCTTCTCAATTGGGCTTCGTTATTGTCCTCGTTTCAGCTACTCTGATCAAATCCACCACTTACTCTTAAAGATCAAAGAGAGCCGGACGAGTGCTGCGATTTCACCACAATTGCATCAACATAAGCAGTGTGTGTGTCTTCTGTGTCCCGATCGCGTCTGTGGCCGCAAACAACCCCAACTGGTCTCCCGCGCATGACGGCGGACGTCACGGGCCGCTGAGGACGGCAGCTGGGGCGGCCGCGGATCTCTGCAGAAACCAGATGGCCCCCATTCCGGTCCGTGTCCCCCAGCTGCTGATACACAGCCCGTAAACGTCTCGCGTCTTGTGCCGGTGGCTTTTTCAGCTGGTAACACCCAGCCTGGGTTAGGGACAGCAAATCTCAGCGAGAAGCCTGGTCGCCTGGCCGTGGGCGCGTCAGACTGCGTCACAGCGGATGAAAAACACGGGCGGGGTGCATTGTGTGGCAAATCCTTAACCTAAACATTACTCTTTAATACACTTCAGTAGACTGGCTCTTCCCGCATCGCTCATCATTTTAATGGAGTTGTTAGGGACAAAAGCAGACAATGCTGCCACAGAATGGATGCAATCAATTGAAGAGAAAAGTATTTCATTCTTTTGTGAAACTGTCATGAAACTCTGGTTCGCCACATACCAGTATTTTTTCAAAACCTTTTTCCCTCCAGTGACCGGCAGGGCAGAGATTTGCAGTCGTTAATCCTGAGAAACACTGTCCTGACAGAGCCTTTTACAAAGCCCTTCTGAAAATTGTTCAGGAAAATGCTTCCGGAAAAATCAGACATGGTTTACAAGACTTTGGAAAATTCAGCCTCGTGTCCCTTTGATGTGACGTTCCCCCGAAAATGGCACAGAATACAACAGATGGCTGAATAAAAAAAACAAGCCAAATAAATGAAATCTCAAAGCACGTTTGTACATTGTGAGGAAAGTACGAGACTGGCGGGACTCATGACTCCATATCGAGAGATCAAAGGAGTTTCTGATGTTTAATCATTTAGCTTGGAGCAAAGACTTCAGTAGAAGAATTCCCAGCTTGGAGAGTCAGTATTGGCAAGTGTTCCTCTTTGAAACGTCTTTCTGCATCTCTTTAATTAGCACCTGATGGATATCGTGTACATTCACAGCTCTTGTTTTGGTTTGAGGCTGTCCATCTGCTGGTGATCCTCTGCCCAACCTTGCCTGTTCTTCTGCCCTTTTGAGAGTCCATTTCAAACTGAAATACCACCTTGACCATCCATAAGCCAGAACGGGGGAAAAAAGCCACCCATCCATCACCGATAATCACCTATCTGATGCAGGGTCACGGCAAGCCTGGAGCTTATCACTGGAAGTGTTTAGCCTAGGGTAAGGGTTACCCTGGAAACCCCACCTTCACTGGGCACACGCACACTCAATCACGCATTAATGGCATCTACAGACACCAGTTCGCCTGAAAATGCAGACAAAGCCCATGCAGTCATGGAAAGAACATGCATTCTCCAGACAAGGACAGAGCTGGCACTCAGATTTGCAAAAAAAAAAAAAAACAGCACAGATTGCATGGTGCAACAGCAAATTTGGTCACTGTTACCAACAAGGTAACAAATGATTAGTTCTATGATTTTTCTGTCCCATTGTTTATAAGCGCAAATTCTGTAGCTGACAAAAGTGTTTTTATGCATGAAAATATATGTAGCTTAATCACAACAAAACATTTCCATGCCAATCATTTTTCTCCTTACTATTTCCTTTACCTTTAGTTCCTCACATTTTTGACCATATAAGACAATATACATAATCGCTCACTCACTATTGTGCCTGTGGGTGATTGTGTTATAAATACTTCTGAACAGACTAAAGGTGATTATGGTATTGACAAATGTAACACATTAAAGCTCCAAAAAGTCATTCTCATATATAGACCCAAGCATGTTTTAAGTAAATGCTAAAAAATCGTTGTCAGAATATCCATCTCCACAGGAAAAATAGTGGATTCCTATAACCAAGGTGGTTACTCAGATCTATTGGATAGCACAAAAAAGAATAACATCATCAATTCGTTTCAGAAAAAAATCAGTAATGACCCGTCACAATTGGAATTCCATCAGCAACTCTGTTTTTTCTGCAACATAAGATTACATATACTGCCTGTCCAGGGTGTGCTCAAAAGGACTCCCTTCTCCCAGAATGCACAGTGGCCCTTTTTTACATTTTTATGGTCTGTTTATTTTTAGTGCCCATTTTATACAGTTGTCTTTTATATACTACAGGTTCAGTTACCCAAAAAGTCCTGTAAAATAAACTGTTGAAATATTATTAACCAAAGCGGGAATCCCAAAGTGAGGCATTACGTTCAAGTCAAGCGGGAAGTAACCAGAAGTTGGTTTGTCAGCAGCAGGTTTGGGTGGGGTGGACAGTCAGCGTTTCTGAGACGGAAAAAAACAGCCGTAACATCATTCGTACTGACCGTGGGTCGAGAGCAGTTCTGATTCCCGGTGATGAAAACTGGAGTTTTCCTCTAGCAGAGTTTTGAAGAACCTGCCCGAGTGGCCTGTTGAGATCAGTTTAAGACCTATGTGACCTGTTTCGTCACATTGAATACCAGTTAGTTGCTCAATAGGCGTCATTTTGTAAATGCGTACATGAAAATGCACAGTTTGCTAACTTTATAACCATAAGCACATCTGTACAGGTCGTGTCACTCCTCAGCTTCATTACTCTTAGCACCACGGAGATAATACGAGGAGCTTATTTTATATACATGTAAAATGGAATTTAAAAATACAAACATCAATATTGCTTATTTTTACTTCTGTAGAAACAAAACTCTCAATAAAAAACTCCCAGTGAGGCATGTGAAAGATAAATTCATGATTTACAAGCAGCTCAATGTTAATTTCATTTTCTGTGCGAATGCCGTGGAATGTTGCCGTGTTTTTACCAATGAAGACCTTCTTGAAAATGTCCCCATTCTTTATTTTAGAGCTGTTTTTCTGCGGTAATAGAAGCGGAACATGACAGGCTTGCTTTTTTACATTATTTTTTTTTAACATCTTAACATCTGCCGTTGCATTGTTATGGATGCGGGATTTGTACGAACAGTTCTTTGTGATTGAGATCACCTCTCCCCTCAGAAGATTCTAGATGCTAAAATCAGAGAGGGGTGTAACAAGTACACAGGGGAAATAATTCCATCCTACATGACAGAAGATCTTTACTCTGAGAGTACATCCTTTATGCCAGTCCTGCCTTCTTAAATACCTCTAGAATCAATGTGAAGTTCACCTTAACTACTGCGTAGCGACACAATAATAACAGCACGTAGCAAGTTAATACTCTCTAGTTCAAAATGGCTGCAGTTGTAAAGCACCGGGAAAAGGGCTGAGATGTTGCTGTGCTTGGCGATATTACGGATTGCATGGTGGATTAATATTGTGACTCAGTCTGTGAGAAGCCATCACGACCAGTGTTCGGAATTTACCCCGTATAACGTGATAAAAATTCTATAGCCGCTCAGGCTTAGTGGAAGATGATACTGACCTGTATCCCGTAATTCTCACTTTTTTTTGTCCAATTCCATGCTCGATCCTAAGGTGTCAGGCTCTAGTTTATTCATTTTATTTATTAAATATTCCAGCTTCTTGATTATGTATTTGTCATGTTCGCCTGCAGCACTGTCTATGCCCAAAAATGGGGAAACTTAATAAAGCTGCTTATTGTTGCCTCATCATGGTCTCCCGCTGGCCAAGGTCGCATTGGCTGATGGTTCTCACAGCCTGGCTGTGCGGTCTGCAAACCCCACCCAGCAACACATGCTTTGCCGCAGTAAAAGGTGCCAGCGGATGCAGAACTCCGGCTCTGCAACCGCTGTTTCTCTCATTTCATCTTCGGCGCCCTTAATATGTTATTATTCCTCTAAAATTGTGTTGATTGAATGAGACCGGGATTTGAAGGACCTGCGGATACAAACCAGATGTCGCTTTTCTCTGGCGCTGTAATTATTCCCGTCACAGTGATGACCGTGTTTCATGATATGCAGAAAATACTAATTTTGTTACTGACTAATCTGTGGGGCTTCTTTGCCATGATTATATTCATTCAATCTATAGAACCATTCATCACAACCTTAACCTTTCATATTAGCGAAAGGAAATTGCATTAAACATATCAGCAGTAGGTGTGCTAGCAGCTTCCTCAAAGGTCTGCCTAGAAATGATGATAAATCCAGACTCATTTAAATATATTCTGACCCTTAAAGTGATATATTATTTTTTTAAGTCGCCTGTCTAATGCCCTGCTGCAAATTAAGAGTTTAGACTGCTGGATATTGCACAGTAACACCCAGAAATAACACACTTTCTTCAAGTAAAGTCCAACTTGCACATAATGCCATCTTTTTCCCAACACAGAATTCTCACAGTCCTGCCTGAGAGACCTTTATTCAGTTTTATTTAAACTAATAACAAGAAAAAGAATACCTAATTATTATTAATGTTATTATTATTCCTGGTATTATTACTATTATTATTATTTGTTTCGTTTTCAGGTCTTTGACTAAAATTAATTCTGAAAAAGCGTAGCGAGGCCTGTTTTTGGGCCCGGAAGGCAATTTGCGGAAAAGCTTGTTAGCGAGGTGAGCAACTGCCTCACACGGCGGTTTTTCTGCTGAGTCACAGTCTATTATGGGCTTATGATGGCGTATAAATGACTTTTCGTTGCTGCTGTATTATATCGACGATGACTGAAAAAAGCCACACGGAGCGGTGATGAATCATGAGAAGAGGTGCGCCTTTGGCCGGGAAACAGCTGATGTGGCCCGGCAGTCGACATGATGTGGTCATACCTGTTTGGCTAACCAACTGCATAGTCTAACGCGCTAAATTTTGCGTCTCTTGAAATGTAGCGGGAATAAATCCCTGTCGTTCAAACTAAGTTGTCGACCAACCTGAATTAGCGTAGCAGGTGTTAAAAATAGTCAGTTCATCCTGAATTAGCTGTGGGCCATAACCTGGAGTGAATAGGATGAAGATATTTCGAATCCATATTCAGAAGAGATAATGTACTCGACCGACTGCATACTAATGCATGCGTGAGTTATCGGCCTAGTCGGAGGCTGCTAATCTCTGTGACCTTAACCCCGCACAGAACCCACTGACATCCGTTTAAGTTCACAGCCCGAAGCACGGACTCGAGTTAAAAACTCATGGGCTACTCCTCGGGTCTGTGAATACAGAGTGCTGCCGTTTGGTTTTGCGTCAGCTCCATCTCGCAGATGTCTCCTCATTCCACTCGCCTCTCCATTGTCACATGAAAGCCCTCGGGCGAGTCTTCCCATAACTCTGCTCTCTCAATCCACCGCTATATAAAGATGCTTCAGAGTTGAATTACCCTGACTGATGGGACGATTTATTGGCACTCGTGTGGCCATGAATAAAAAACGATCCCTTTCAGCTTTAGGGATGACAGACGTACATCCTCGTAAGATTCCAGTGCTAGCTATTGGCTGGTGATGCTATTGAACAGAGGAACTGAAACACAACATCTCAGTGGAATGTCAGATTTGGAATGGGGTTTACCAAGGCTTGAATTCCTTTTGTAGGCATCACTCTGTTAGCATGCCAGCCAGCTTGGGAGCCCGGGTTTTGGCCTCCAGAGGGCCTGTCTCATTCAGGGCACAGTTCACACCATAATTGTTAATATTTGTTAGGGGTCTGGCTGCGAAGATCAGTCGCCACCACTGTGGAGTCTGACAAATCAGTTCAGAAGAAGAGATGAAAGGATACTGTCATAAAGGAGCCCATTGATCGAAACCCCCTGGAAGGATAGCGAGGCTTCGCTGGCCTGCAGGCACACCTGAGGCAGAAAAGCAGGGATTTATTAGAGCAGTCTTCCGGAAGTGCCACCATACCCAAAGCACAAGAAAAAACAAAGCTGCTTTCGTTTGAACTTAACCTGAATTACACCCAGAGTCCCTTTGTGAAAGCCCTAATCTAACTCCATGACATCACAACGATGTTAAGCTGCCCGTCTGATCATTATCCTAATCTTATAAAAGAGTTGTTTACTGTTCCATTGCTGATCTTCCGGGTAGCAAATTTTTAAGTATGTCATGGCCACTTGACGAGGGCTCAGCGTCAGTCTCCACGATTTTGTAGCCATGATCATACTTCAAGCTCACAGGCACTGGCCGCGCTTAGAGTGTATTCATCGCCATCCAGTTCACGCGCTCCGCTGCGGATTAACTGTCGCTCCAGAACACACTCGACAGCATTCGTCAACACGACAAACCACGAGGAAGGACGTGACGATGCGTTTAATAACCCTGGCTAGCTGACATAATTCTCCCTGAATCCCATCAAAGCGCAAACTCACTGAAGGGCACAACAAGAGGTAATTCTGCGGTATCCCAAGAGATAGTAGACACTGTTTCCCCAAAACAGTAAGAGGATGGAGCAAGATTCCCTTCATGACCGGTCCTCTGAGAAATATGCCGTCGCCGGCAAAGCAACAGGATGGAGATGAAAGCCTGTGTCATGGATTATGGCGTCCATTAAAACATGAAATTGACCAGGCGGGGTAGCCGCCCGTTGTTTCCTGTAGCAAGATGTCAGGCCCTGAAGATATTTGCCACATTTAAATATGGAGACAGACAAAATAGTTCATGGCTAGAAATGGAACTGGAGCATCTTTGCACCAGAAGACATTTCAGGGACATATTGTAAAAAAAAAAAAAAAAAACGGTACATCTGAGAATCAATAAACTACTTTACCACAAATATCAGGGCTATGGCAACTGTCCTTTATGCTCATACACAGATCCATCTTCTGAAGCTGTTTATCTGGTATGGGGTCATTGTGAGGCTGAAGCCTGTTTCCCAAGTAGTAGGGGACACCCTGGATGAGACACACACACACACACACACACACAAGTTGCAAACTATAGGCAATTTATAGGCGTCAGTGTGTTTTTGGGGCTATGGGATGCGAACAGTGGGAACCCTCATATACAAATGAAAAGCAGAATCACTGAGGACATTACAACCAATCAGGTGGCAAGCAGGAAGTGGATTGCACAAAGGGCCCTGATTCGTTCCTCGCGGGACAGCAGGGAAGCAGCGGTGGGTCTCTGGTGCAGCCTACAGTAATTTAGGGGCTATGCGTATCACCACAGGATGGGCAGGGGAAGGGGGGTTCGGGGTGCAGACAAGTGAGGGACTCTACAAGGACAAATACTGTATCGTCACAGAACCGGACCGTTTTTGTTTTTTTTCACCTCTCTGGTTCTCTGAGGTCATTCAAGGATAAAGTTGGCTGAGATTTAAAAGCTCAGTGACCCTTGAGACTGGACCCGGTGTGTGGCATGTGGTAATGATGATGATGCTTTATTTTCCATTTAAACAAGTGTAAGTATGGTATAGGACTTCTTTGGGTTTCACATATCCCATCATGCTCTTCTGTGAGACACATGTAGAGGTCAGAGAGCGAAGCTTAGGGTCAGGGCACAGGGTCGGCCATTTTCCTGCTGCCCCTGAAGCAGTATCAGGGTTTATGGCCTTGCTCAGGGGCTCATCTGTGATATGATTACTCTGCCAGCCACGGGATTCGAACCGGTGACCTGACGGACGTTGACATAGACACCTAACCCACAAAACCACACGCCTCCCCGAAGAACTGAAGGTCAGAGCCTGGAAGATGAGCTGTAGATGTGCCTGATTTAAAAGAGAGAGAGACTGAGCAGGAACTTTAAACTTTAAAAAAAGGCCAAAAAGTGAAAGAAAAGTGATCAGCTGGCCTGGAGAGAGGGAGCAGCAGCCCAGCGGTAAACAGCAAGGTCGCTGGCAGGAGGGGGTCGGTGACGAAGTGTGAGACGCACATGAACATCTGTGCGGGCTAGAGCTGAAGCCCCACACTCTTAACAGCCCGTTTAACTGATATGCATGCAGAGCGGGGCCCCTCCAAGGGCCCCCCCCCCCGCCTAGGAAGATCGTCCCTGGGATTGGAGCAAGCGTGTCCAGGGGTCGGGAAAGTGTGAAATCCCACAAAGGCGACCCATTTTTTGTTTCTTTTATCTTTTAGGGCTGTGAATGAACTGCGAAGGACGTTTAAGCTGTCCAAGCAGAGTGCTCCTCTTTTTGGCTGAAGGACGTTTCTGGAGAAGCCGGACAGGGCAGGAAATACGGGAAGCAGTTAATGCACCAGATAGGCGTAGGAAAAACACCACCTGGAGATGGTGAAGGCTCCCGAGCTGTGAGTTTTAAAGCAGGATGTCGAGGATAAACACATTAAGACCCCTGTGACTGGCAGCTGAGGCCACTGGAGGCCCTGTGCTTTACTCAACCAGTAAAAACGTCCAGGTATATAAATGGGCAGTAAATTCCTTTTAATGAAGCAGCCAAACATAAATCATTTTCAGCGGGGAGGGGGGGGGATGTTGTGGTCACTGACTTGCATCTTAAAAAAAATAAAGATTAGGAAGGAGGCTGTCATGCTCAACACCTAAACTGGAGGAGCCTGCAGTGACATTGGGTTTGCTAGCAGCAGGACAGAGTCAACTTCTGGATCCGTACAATTATATCCCTTAAAATGTAAAGCATGGAGTCTGTTCAGAAATTATAATTCACTTCATTCCCGCTGCACACTATGTGTAGTCAGGAGATTAGATATCATGGAGACTTGGGGTTTTCCCTCTAGAGGGCGAGAACATGAAGGACAAAAGTTCTTCAGCGGTGTGACTTTTTCCTAGTGCTGTTCAAAGGTCGTTTAATTCACTCAGACGACCGTTGGCAAGGACTCTCGGTTGAATACGGGGGCCTGGATACAGCAGCCGCAAATTATTTTAAAAAAATCAGACTTTTTGCTTGTCGAGACACCACTGCCGTTGTTTTCCTTTTTCAGTTATTTATCAGCCCCGCTGAGAAGGAGTCGCTGGCGTCATCTCCCCCTTTTGACGCGTTGCTCCGAAAATCCGGCGGGAAACGTCGCAGTCAAGGAGCCGGGGCTCAGAAGCGTGCGATGCCGTGAGTCGTGTGATTCCAGGCGGGCCTCCGCGTCCTGGCCAATCAAAGGGCATCAGACTCAGATGCCAAGCCGACAGGGCCACCTGGGCCTCATCCATGCTTGGCAGCTTCTCGATTACGCCCCCCCCGCCCCCCGCTTGCTACACGGAATAGAGACTCCCCGTCATGCAGACGAAAACGGGCGTCCCTTTCGGCAAGACAGTTTTGTTTGCCCGTCCTCACACTGGATGTTGTCAAGAAGGGGGAGGGTTTAAATTCTGGCAATTCTGGTGGAAGGAGGGAACCTTCAAAGGTCCTCCACACCTGGGCGAATTAATTCCATCTTCCCCTGAGGGCATCAAGACACAAGAGCTTTTTAGTGTCACTCTTAATATTTCAGGCTTTCCCCACATTTATGTCTGCATAACAACACTCAGAAAAAACATCACAACACTCTGCAGTCTTCCTAAAGCTCAGTTACAGTTTACATTTCCTGTTGTGTTTTATTGTTTCCAATCCCGTGTTTACATACTAAACTTTTCAGCATAGCTCCTGATAGTATTTATCGCTCATCTCATGTGAGTGAATTCCATCTCTTTTCATAAAGTATGAATAATTCAGACCATCCATCCATCCAACTTGCACCAGCTGCCTGTACTTCCCTGTATCATGGAGATTTTAAAAAATATGAAATTTAAAGGTTTTTACAAGTGTTGCCATGCGAGTATCTTACCGGCATCCAAAATTCCCTGTCATGTCACAATGGACTGCGGAATCCACTTGATATGTGCATTTAGGCAGATCTGCGACTTAGTGGGGAAAAAAGTACATAAAACGCTAATCATTCGGAGAAACCCTCGCTGTCGCCGCGTAGTTCCGCGATGTGTGATCGCCGCCAGTCTGGCTAATGTGCAAATGGAGGAAACAAAGGAGAGCGAGTGTAGCTGATGATGAGGGTTTGGCCTGCTGTGTTCTGTCATTATAACGGCACCCATATGCTACCCTGACAGCAACGGGGGAACAAAAAAACACAGCAACAGCAACTCCCCATCCTCCCATCTGCTCAGAGACGCGCTCCAGTCTCCAAGGAGATGTTTTCTTGCAGGTTTTAGAGCATGAATTTCAAAGAAGATAGTTTTGTTTTATTTTACTTCGAAGGTATGGATATCTTGCATTATTAAATTTGTATTTGTGGGTTTTATAACGGCTGATAGAGGGCAGCAGTGAGCAGGTTAGGGTTCATGTTTGCTACAGTTTAGGTCACGGTTAAAGTCTCGCAGTTGTACCACTGAGCAAATGACATAAACAATAGGTGTATAAAACATTATATAAGCAACTGTGGATAAAATAAGTAGCCAGCACTAAGTATGACTAAAGTTTTAACCGGTGTGATAAATTGAGTTCAGCAGGTGCAGTGGTTGCCTGAGCTGCATTTTCCATGTGCCTGTAATCGGACGGCCTTTAACCCAGGAATGGTGTGACCCTGCTTTCTCAAAAAAATGTGTCGCTTTCAAAGCTTTGAATTAAAGGGTCTAAATACAATAGGCATTAATTGTGAGGACTGTCATCGTCTGCAGGCTGCAGATGCACAGTTTTGAAAAAGCACAACTCCTTGCTCATTTCCCATAATGCACCAGGGTGTGTCCCTTTGCTATTCTCCAAAGCTGTCATCCCTACAGCATTTCACGCCCCATGAACTAGTTGTCCTTGTGACCTCTGAGGTTAGCGCTGACTTGCTGACAGCATTTCACTTCTTATTGTAATTATTTATCACTTAATTGCTTGTGGTGTCACTATATCACGTACGGTATTGGTGTAGGTGTGGGTCACATTACAGCCTGCTTTTGACAAACTGCTTCATTAATCCAAACAAATATCACAGGGAAGCAGCGCTTCCGTAACATACTGTCACCTGTGTATTTCTCTGTCGTGCATTCACCAGAACATTAGCTAAATGCTTCAGTGAAAGTGATTAATTGTCATGGTTGGCACATCACAACAATGAAATGTATCCTCTGCATTTAACCCATATGTGACATAACAGCAGACAGCTCTTATTTTTTACCCAGAGAGCAGTACGTGGGGGCGGTAGCTCGCTCAGGATACCTCAGTGGTACATTTGAGCTGGCAACCTTTTGATCCCGAGCACCTAACCACTAACCACCACTCCCCTGAGACCACAAGAGCATTTCCCCCTGGGCCTTGTGCCCCCACAACGGTCCCACGACGACCAGCCTCACCACTTGCTGTGGCGTTTTACCGCCACAGCAACTTTATCTGGAGATCGTTTCTCAGTTAGGACCAAAAGTCCTCCTGGCCGACTTTTTGCGTGTCGCTGGAGGACAAGTGAGGTTTAACCTGGGAGGGTGAAATTAATGCTTCACTGTTTATGGAAGAGTCCAGAAGCAGATATTTACTGGTCTGGCTGAGGGATTCTGGTCAGGGAGACTTGACATGATCTGGCTTGTAGTTCGCCTGGTAATGTCTGGACCCCCAGTGTGAAGGCAGCCTGGATGTTAACTCCAGTTCATTTGCTGACCGTGAAAGCTATTCGCTGGCTTTCACTTATCCGGTGGGGTCCTAACCCGTGTTTGTCATATTTACATAACGGCCGTGGGAATAGGAATAAATTAAAGCAGAAACTGAGTAATTAAACATACCCTATATCCACAGCTGGCTCTTAGATGCCCATTTTTTTTGATGCGTTGTGCAGCTGCTAGATGGACTCACGTTTCATGATGTCATTTTGATATCGTACACTGGAACGGGCCACCGGGTAATGAGGCACCGGTTTGTCCCTCCCAGCCACCACATCTGTATCCACACCACCCGCACTGCAAGATAGACCTCCATCTGTATCTGCACCACCCACACCACAAGACAGACCTCCATCTGTATCCGCACCACCCACACCACAAGACAGACCTCCATCTGTATC
>JAODLD010000124.1:347897-361558 GCA_026781065.1 Mormyrops boulengeri
AGACCTCCATCTGTATCCGCACCACCCACACCACAAGACAGACCTCCATCTGTATCCGCACCACCCACACCACAAGATAGACCTCCATCTGTATCTGCACCACCCATACCACAAGATAGACCTCCATGTGTATCTGTACCACCTGCACCGCAATAGACCTCCATCTGTATCTGCACCACCCGCACTGCAAGATAGACCTCCATCTGTATCTGCACCACCCGCACTGCAAGATAGACCTCCATCTGTCAGAGTGAAGTCGTTATTCGCGCCGGCACACTCGCACCCGGCTCACTCGGCATCTGCCGTTCATAACTTTTCCACCCCGCCGTTTTCTCGCAGGCCCCCCCCAATCCGGTGTGGCCGACAGCTCACAATGAGCCTTTCATACCCCAACCCCGCTACCGAGCCCAGCATTCACAGATCCAATGCCCCCCCCCCCCCCCTTTTGGAAATCTTGGGATCGATGTGCCGAGTCAGTTCCCTGGGCAAATGACAGCCACGAGACTCGTAATATACTGTGCCGTGTTGGGAAGTGCCTGTTTCATGAGTCGCCTGTGGGACTAGCACAAGCATCAGGGAATCGGCTACAGGGAAAAATAGTAGCTTAGCATGAGCGCTGCTTGGAGGAGCACGGTTGCTGTGATCTTGTTTTCATGGACCGACGTGGCCCCGGCCAAACGGTTGACTAACAGTCAGCGTTCATGTCTGAGTCAGCATCAAACAGGCTGTGCCAGCCTGGTGTCGCCCTGCGGCTGTCCGGCCCATGTGAAAAGTGAAGGGGAAAAAATTATACACAAGACGTCATTTATGTTCCAGCCAAACGGGCGAACGTTACCCCAGAAATGGAGCTATGGCACCTTTGCCAGGTATTCATCGTGTGGTTAGGATGGAAATCAGCAACCGAAACTGAAGTTTGCAGAATCTCTCTGTAGCTGCACATTGCTTCCATCACATATGCTACACAGACTACCGCTCAGCTCCTGAGTAATTGCAGAGATACAGAGTTTAGGAGCACATTGAAGATGTTAGGAGGATACGGCGGGGGTGAGATGGCCCTAGGAGAGGATGTCGCAGTTTAATGGCACTGAGATTAAGTCGTTCCAGATCTGGAGGCTTGTGGGAGGGGCCTGCAAACTGGGCCTCCGATGCTGTCCCCTCTAGTCACGTTTCCAGCGTCCTGTCAGTGATTCTCTGCACTTTTCTGTCAACTTTACTGAGAATTACCTACCTACCGATTACCTACACTTTATAGTATTATAATGAATTGTGTTTGGTATTTTTTTTTCTTCAATGAATGAGTCCATGGTTATCTGTTTCTTAACAATAAGGGATTCAGTCCTGTATAAAATGAAAGGTAAACAATGCTGAGATTGATGAAGCGTCTCCTAAAGTCATTTTCTCGTTTTCACCATTATAAGTGAAGTATGGGCAGTTTAATGAATTTTGATTAATGCAAGACATTCACTCAAACAGCACAATGCAGGTGAAAATAGGGCTTCTGCAATGAATTATCCAAACCAATATTTAATTTTCACACGTGTGTATTTTTCATTTTAAATATTGTAGTTTTCACATCCAGTACAGAGTGTCCCCTGCCAGGGACAGGCTGCAGGCTCATGCTGACTTTGTACTGGATTAGAGGTTATTCTGGATGGATGGATGGACGGACTTTTCAAGAAAACGCTAGTGCATTGAAACAGCAGTCAAAAGACATCTTCAGCTTCAGACCAACACTAAGATTCAACCAAGCAGATTAACAGATCTGTACAGAGAAATGTGGCAGATGTGATAGTGTCTTACTGTCGCCATAGAGTCCCTGCATACTTCTTTACCCATCCTGAGTCATTATCATCATAGACTGGGTCACGCCAGTTATCAGCACAGACCTGGTTCCAGAGCCGATCAGGTCTTTACCCATCCGACCGCAGTTTAGATTTAAACCGAGGGCGAGAGAGAAACACACTGAATAAAAAAGTATCGATCAAGCGGCTAATGCTGGTAATCTTGGATACCGCGTGAGGAAGAACCAGCTGCTGCAATTTGCTGGACGGGGAATTGCTAAAGCCTGCGTCTCTCTCAGCAGCTGAACGTTAGAATGCAATCAGGAGAGCAAAAAAATCACAAAAAAAAGCCTGGCGGAGAGGGTGATGGCGTATTTAGTAATGGAAATATGGTGATTCCATATGGGTGTTCAACAAAATTATGCAAATTATTAACAAGGAGCGAACAGTCTCAGCAAGACACATAGAAAACCTGAGAGAGAGTGAACTGTGGACACTTAAGGGAGGCTAAAGATAAGATAAGATAAGATGGACGTCCTGAAAAAGGGGGAAAAACAGAAGATTCAAAATTTTAAATAAATAAGCAGAAGTTGTATGTGCTATTATATGTGCAAACATGTAACTGTGGACACCTAAGAGGGACCCATGATCAGATAAGATCCGGGAAGGAGCAAAAATGTGGACTGTCTGGTAGGAAGGTCAGAGGGAGCAAAAACGTGCACTGGCTGTGAGTCCCTAAGGACCAGATTGGGAAACACTGGGCTATTATATGCGCAAACAGGTAGCATTGGCCGGTTAGTGTAACAAGACAGGATGCTTCCTAATGTGTTATGCCGGGGCATGGGGAGTGGCACGACGGGACTGGGCTTTGGGGTGCCCGATGGCAGTAGGTAGGACGGATCAGCCAATAGCGCTTCTCAGCACACCGTGGTGGAATGAAGATACTTCCAGATAGTGCCCCCTGGAGTGGATGGACAAAATTGTTCATAATGTTGATGAAGTTGCAGCACGGCAAAGAAGAGCTGTTAACACTGATATGCACTTAGCCACAGTGGATGGAGAGTATTTTTTAAAGATGCATGTAATATTAGTATAACAGGCATAGTGGTGGTTTAATGTCAATTTAATCAATAATCATCATTATTTTCCTGAAATTTTGAAGTCCGACAGAATGCAAACCAGTAGTGACATTGGAAAACAGGTTTTTCCCAATATCTTCAACTTAAACTGTAAATATATTTTCATCACTTCTGTCACAAAATGCAATGCTTGCATACAAAGTTAATGTCCCCCACTCCCCTACTGATATTTTCAATTTTATGATTTAATTCAATTTTATGATGTTAAATATCTAGCCAATAATGGTAACTCTTTAGAGCAGTGTTTTACGCACCATAATACATTGACTGAACTATTGCGCACAATTGCATTCCATTATTCACAACTTGTTTTGAACCTGAATCAGTATATTTGCATTTGTTTTTTTTTTTACTAATATTAGCCTTATAAAATGATGCATCTTGACAGTATGCCATTTGGTTGCTCAGACTTTTTACATAATTAACAAAGCATCTGCTTAGAATATAGGCCCACAATGAATCACTTGATTGAAATTATTAAGACAAGGGCTAAATATCTTAGAGAAGTAATTGGTTTCTGAGTAACAAAAGAAATCCTTTATTTACTTCCCTTTGGCAATTACCCTCATCTTGAACACAATTATCGTTGTGCTCGCGGAAATCTTTTCTGAGACAAACCTCGCGGGTAATTTATTGCTTGTTCTAATGAGCACTCTTCTCGAAAAGGCCAAGAATGTGCCACGGAATGCATCTGGAGTGGTTTGTTGGTGGTGCGTTTCAGAAGCACTCATGATAAATTTGGCTCAGCGGTTCATTAAGCAGCCTGTGTACTGTTGCATATTTTCCCCATTGTTCTGGCCCTCTTTCCTATAACTCCTCACTCGCTGTGTGGGAAGACAAGCTTGTTGGTGATAACAGCCTCTAAAAAGCACTAATTGAAACTTGTCAAAAATAAATACCGAGCTCTTCATAAGTCTCTGTTTAAGGCACCAGCCCAAATTTCTGTCAGTCATTCTTATTCAAGAAATAGACAAAATCCCCGTCAGTCTTCTCTCTGTAGACGATAAAATGATGTGTTTAGGAATCATCAAGAAGTGGGTTCCTGCACAAACCAAAATACCATACACTAAAAAAAAGTTGAGTCGTTATGTTTCAACAAACGATCTCTGTGCTCTTCCCGCAGATGCAGCAGCTATTCTACGAAAACTACGAGCACAACAAGAAGGGCTTCATCCAAGAGCTCCACAGCAGCAAGATTCACAACGCCATCACCCTTCACCCCAACAAGAAGCCCGCCTACCAGTACCGGCTGCACAGCTACATGCTGGCCCGGCGCATCTCTGAGCTACGGCACCGCACCATCCGGCTGCACCGCGAAGGCGTGGCCATGAGCAAGCTAAGCGACACCGAGGCTCGACGCGAGGACCAGCAACTTGGCGCCATGCCCTCTTACACCCGCTTCCAGCCCACCAGCCGGGTCGACGTCATCGAGTGGGATTTCCTGACGGGTCGGCACATCTACTCTGCAGGAGAGAACCAGATGCCCCGGCAGGGTCAGGGGAATGCTCTCCGGGGTGCCCTGGAAGACACCGTGCTCCAGGTTATGGAAATGATCAATGAAAACTCGAAGGCCCGTGGGCGCGTGATCGACTTCAAGGAGATCCAATATGGCTATCGGAGGGTGGACCCCTTGCATGGGGCAGAGTACATTCTGGACCTCCTGCTCCTCTACAAGAAGCACAAGGGGAGAAAGGTGACAGTTCCTGTCCGCCGCCATGCCTACCTGCAGCAGTCCTTCAGTAAACCTTTCTTCACTGAGGCCGAGGATCTGGATGTAACTGAGCTGGTGGATGCCATCAACTCACAGTCCTTCTCGTTTCTGTCCAACTCCCTGAAGATCTTCTCACCTTTCCAGTACACGGAGTCGACCAAAGAGATGCTTGAGCGCAGCCAGAAGAAGATCCACTTCCTCGTCCCCCTGACGGGGAGGTATGACGTCTTTTTACGGTTCATGAAGAACTTTGAGAAGATGTGTCTTATCCCCAGTCAGAACGTCAAATTGACTGTGATCTTGGTAGATAATGACAGCAACCAAGACAGAGAAAAGCATATAGAGCTGATCAGGGAATATCACCACAAGTATCCCAAGGCCGAACTGTCAGTCATCCCGATGACTGGTGATTTCTCCAGGGGCCAGGCTCTGCAAATGGGCTCGTCGCAACTGGATAATAACACCCTGTTGTTCTTCTGTGACGTGGACCTCATCTTCACCACCGACTTCCTGCAGCGTTGCCGGGACAACGCGATCCAAGGCAGGCAGGCCTACTTTCCCATCATCTTCAGTCAGTATGACCCTAAAATCGTCTACGCGGGCAGCCCTCCTGACAACAGTGATTTCATCTTCACCAAGAAAAGTGGCTTCTGGAGGGACTACGGCTTTGGCATCTCCTGCATATTCAAAAGCGACCTACTGACGGCTGGTGGCTTTGACACGTCAATCCAGGGCTGGGGACTGGAGGATGTAGACTTGTTCACGAAAGTCATAAACTCTGGATTAAAGGTGTTCCGCGGTCAGGAGACTGGCATCATCCACATTTACCATCCAGTTCACTGTGACACTAACTTAGATCCAAAGCAATACAAAATGTGCCTAGGGTCTAAGGCAAGTACTTACGCATCCACAATACAGCTAGCCGAACTATGGCTGGAAAAACATTTAGGCATTGGGTACAACAGAACTTCCTCCTGACATCCCTGCTCCATTCCCCTCCTATGGAGTTTACCTCAATTCTGCATTTGTGTGGAAAAACGATGGCGAGGTGCGAGCGAGTTCTTGGGTACTTTCGGGGTGAAGTTGTGCAATGTGTTTTTTTTTGTCATTCCATTTCCTTTAATTGTCCTTGCTTTCCATGGTTTGCGATTCCCATTGCCGTCTTCCAAAGGCCTTTTTCCGTGCACATGCAATAGCTGTGATCATGCCCCCCCCTCGCCCCCAATCTGCGACCTGCAATGCCATGCATTCCTAAGCAGACCTTTTACTGTCTGAAGATCTGTATGGATTCTCAGGAGCACGTCTTTCATACTGTGGTCACTTTCTGTGAACGTTTGTGAGATGAAGATCCTGGTCTGCTTCAGACGGACCAAGAAATGCTCGCCGTGGGTCTCTGCCAGCATCACTGAAACCTTTTTGACAATGGCAAAGGCGGCTGAAATGAAGAAATGTAATAATGAGTGAAAGAATAATAATAAAAATATTCCTGAAAGTACCACAAATGTGCTTTAAAGCTCCACAAGGTGAAAAGACTTGATAGTTTTCTAATTTATACAGAAGGATACGTTAACTCAACTTTCATCTGCAGTATTTTTTAAAACGTGAATAATTTCGATGATTGTGTCGTTATTTTTTAGCGCGAATATTTCCATGATGTAAAAGGTACTGGATACCGTCCGACATCTGCTGTCTGTTTAGTGTTATTTCAGATCCAAACAAATGTCCACTTTTTCACTCCGTTTTTCTGACCTTCATTCTGATTGGTGAACATGAATGGAGAATTTTTTTTTTCTTTATTTCAGCTTTGTGGCTTTAAAGTCATTTGGTTTGTTGGCGAGGACAACAAAGTTATATTACGATGGGTTATTTATAATAAAATGTTAAAATGCATACAATGCAGAAACTCTGCCTCATTATTGAATATATGAAAATGAAATATTTTGAATTTCCTTAAACATCCCACACTTTCGTGGTGTGATAGGGAAGAGTTTTCTTATTTTTTCATATTTAAGCTTTATATTTGCTTGAAATGCTGCTATTAACCTACGCATAAAACAACGTATACTCCTGAAAAGCTTTCTATAAAATACATCAGAAAAAAATGATAATTCTAACAGATTGATTTATGAATACCTACTCCAATAAACAGCCGTTTCAGGCCTGCGCTCCAAATTAATTATACACTGCATGAACAAGGTTAATTATCTTCATGAAGCAAAATGATTCCACACTCTTTCACTTAAACACCAAGTTCTAATTAATTTAATTAGAAATCAATTTGAGCTCGATCAAAGTCATTCCTGGATGAGGCGTATCAAAAATTACTTACTGCTCTCATTACTTCATGCTTACTTTACATGCCTGTAAAAGTTACATATGCAGTAGAGTCTCGCTTACCCGACATAAACGGGCCGGCAGGATGTCGGATAAGCGAAAATGTCGGATAATGGGAGGTGGTAAGACGAAGCCTATTAAACGTCAAATCATGTTATAATTTTACACGTTACGAACCTAATAATCATGTTTTAGTGTAGATGGGCGCAACTGTACAGTTGGAGTAACTAATTAGCTGCGGTAGAGTCGGGAGCAACAAAAAAACAGACTACGCTCTCGCTCCAACTTGCAGTTCTTGTTGCCTATTGATGCGTTTTTTTGGATTTTTTTGCGGTGGGACGTTGGATAATACGGAATGTCGGATAAGCAAAGGTTGGAGAAACGAGACTACTGTATTTCACAATTTATAATCATCTTGGCACTGAAAAAACACCAATACGCTCAAAACCCCCTTTTTTGTTCACTTAAGTCTTTCGAGAAAATGATGCATAAATTATGTGTAATATATTAATTAGTCTACTGCAGCTGCAGACTTATGTTGGCTTAAATCATACTCACAGTGTAAAAATGTTTTTAAAAATCCACAGTCTGCACAGATCAGTGAGACATGTCACTGTACTAGAGACCACAAAGTGTACGTTTCAGTGAGGGTGCAGTGCAGTGGCTGCTTCATCACTCTGTAATGCATGGATGCTTCCGGGTCGATTTCTAAAAACTGGGAAGTAGGTTTCTAACATATTTTAAGTGTATCTGATGCACGTTTTCATGTAAAACCTGCATTGTCAAACAGGAAATATGGGCGGTATTACGTGTTGCATACAGTACCACTCAAAAGTTTGGACACACCTCCCATAGAAAGGTTTATTTGTGCTATTCTCTACATTTTAGAATAATTATAAAGACATCTATACTATAAAATAGCATACACAGAATTATGCACTGACCAAAAAAATAATTTGTTGGGGGGGGGGGCAGCCCTAAGGTATAGGAATCAGAAGGTTGCTGGTTCAAATCCCTAGGTCATCAGAGTAATCCCACCATTGGGCCCTTAAACCCAATTGCTCCAGGGACTGGCTGTCTCTACTGTCTCCTCTACACTAGTTTCATGAGGTGGCCTCCTGGGATGCTTTTCCAGCTGTCCTGATGGAGGTCCCACATATATGCTGAGCTCTCATTGGCCACTTTTCCTTCACTCTCTGCTCAAACTCCTCCAACATCATCTCTACTGTGTATAGGTCAGGTGGCCAGGTCATGTAGTGCGTCACTATCGCTCTCCTTGGTAGGCAGATCGGCGTATCCAAACTTTTGACTGGTACTGTACATGCAGTCTGGGTGGTCTTTTAGGAATGATCCTCCAGGATCTTGGAAATGTCAGTTACAGACCATTAACCAAGACAGCTAGACAGCTAGACAGGTACAAGTGAGACCGGCATCAAGACCTAGCAGTGTGGTGGCTTAAGACCCACGACCAAAAGATACAGATCTCATTGAACATTTAGAAATGTCAGCCACAGGTCATTAACATCCACCAGAGAGAAAATAAAGTGCCGTTGCCCTTTATATAGTTTATTTCCAGAAAAAAAATATGGTTTACCCAAAATTCCTTTCAGTGCTCTTTATGTAAATATGAATTTTAAGCTTTTAAATGTCCTACCATCTAGCCATCTATTTTCCATCTTGCTGATCCAGTTTGGGGTCAGGAGGATCCTGGTTCCTGTCCCAGGAAACACATGGTGTGAGTCGGGGGACACTTTGGATGTGGTGCCAATCCAGCGGACTCTCCAGCATTCTATGGACATTGATAACTGGTTTTTTTTTTTTTTTTTTTTTTTTTAGTTCCAGTAGTAATTCAGGAACATTTCACCAAGTCCTCCCGAAATTAGAAACCTGGCGAAGGATAGGTGGGTTTTGTGATTTGTGTGTTTTTGTGCTTTTCCTTTTCCAGGATTTTTCAGGCTCATATTAAATCACCAACTCCCATTAGAGTCGCAGTCCCTGGCAGCTGGGGAGCTGATGACAGAGTGGATTATATTATTCGGCCTCATTTGCTTAGAAGGCCAGACTGCAGAGCTAGCAGTTAGCTACCAGCAGCTAGCCGTATGACTGTGGCTCACGTCCTCCATACACGGCTGGCGGTGAAAGGGAGTGGAGCTTTTTTCCAATTGAATTCGAGTCAATTTGTCAGTGGAGGGAGGGCCATCTGTTTCCCTTTTTTTTGCCTCACTTGTCAACCATGTTATTTCACGTGTCGTAAAATTGAATCGCTTCTATTATATTTAGGTAAAATGACCTCAAGTGATCACTGCTCTGTATGTTTCCTGGTTTCCGTGTTGTGTTATTTTTTTTTACTTATATAAACATTGATCTATGGCTCGATAAGAAAATCTCGGCAAGTTTTTGTGAGTGGCAAATTGACTTCAGTGATCCAGCAGGGCTGGTGAGGCTAGCTCAGGACACAAGGAGGATAGATGAAAGAAATATCAGATTACATCTCATAGCAAAGGTTTTGATAAAGACTTGGCTCAGGAGAGATGTAGGCCATTGAAGTCCCCATGCTTCTAGAGTATTCTGCTGTAGTCTGGGGTTTACAAAGTTTGAATAAATCCCTACTGATCCCAAAAATCGCTCTTAGAAGAGTCGTCTCAAAGTAACCCTTTTGATTTTGTAATAGGATACTGTGTTTTGCTAGGACCCGCAACAGGAATTACTCAATACTTTTAATAAGGATAATTATTCTTCTGCCGTGAGAATGCTGTCATCGATGAAATCATTTTGGCGTCATCTCCACTGGGGGGATTACCATTTTTTAGCATGTGGCTTCGTTGGATGTAAAAGCCAATTTCTCACAGAGATTCAAAGATGAGGCGAAAGGAGACGCTGTCAGTCTTAAGGCACTTCAAAGGAACAGAGATACCTGGGAGGCTTCCAGCTGAATGTACATTGTTGTATTTTGTTGTTTTCTTGTCCTACAACAAGCTAAGTGCATCTCAGCACAGACTAACAAAATGTGGACACAGACCTCTGTGAAATGTAGAGACCTCTAAGCAGTATGAGACTTAAATTAAGTTAGGGAGCAAAGGTCTGTACTATAAACATTGTAAAACTCAGCAGAGTGGATTTCAAGGTGAAGTAAATGAACTAGAGCACAAGATTGTATCTGGGTCATGAACATCCTCCATGAGGAAGCTTTATAGGTCTGCACACCATGGCCAGGATGCTGGGCTTCAGTCCGCCGACATTAGCCGGTGATGCAACCTACAGGCAGAGGAGAAGTGTGTTCAAATTTCTCAAGTTCTCAACGAATGGTTGTATTCAAAGTCAAAAAGTCACATTATCTTCATTGTCATCTTCCACAATATGATGCATGGGTCACGCACTGAGATGAAATACTGTTTTGTAGGTTGTTTTAACAAAGAAAAAGATCAATAAAATGAATGTAAATATGTGAAACATAAGATGCATTAAGACACACAAGACAGAAGAAATTCATGTGTGGCAGGTCATAATTGAGTTATATTTTTTATAAATGTGTTATAAATGAGGAAGCAGGTACATGACAAGATAGAAACGTCGGTAATTAGAGATTCCCATCACTGGCACTTCAGGCCTGGGCTCTGTGCCTGTCGCTTTCATTGCCTTACTTTCGGTTTTTCCATTGCTGTTCTCTCCCACCCAGGCTGCCAAGTGAGAAATCATATTTTATACAAGGCAGCCCTCCCAGTATTGTTCCCATACATAAAGCCCACTACTTCCCCGAGGTGGGTGTATCTCGCACAAGTCTGAATCGGCAAACTAAAGGTCAGAGGTAATACACCTGAGGTGAGCGGAGATTATCCTGGCTGCAGGAGTCCTCAGACAGGGTAGTTTTGAGCTCATGATACAATTAAGCTACATTCATGGACAAAATTAGTTTTTTATATGCTGGACACCACGGTGTTATAACTTAATCTTCCCTTGGCATAATACATAAACATGAAGTCCAGTAGCCCAAAAAAGCTTTATATTTTTAAAGGGAAACAAGGTTGGAGTTCAAACACCCTCTAGAAAGGAGCAGTCTTTTCAGAATTGCAAATGTTGCGAAGTGTTTTAACATTTCTATGAAGACCACAGACTGTGGGAAGTAAATGAAACAGACCAAACACTTAATGTGAGTATGGTGGGAGATACGATACTCCAGTTAAAGCGTGTAAAATCCGAGTGCGAGATGGAGTGCGGCGCACAAACACTACGAACACTGTAGAGCAAATCGATTGCAGGCGATGATGGATGACAGTGCATCCTATAGGTTGGACTGTTAATATCATGTGGACGATAGGCAACTACCCAGGCTGGTTACAAATCAAAGTTGTATTGGTTATTACACTCTCATTTCGGCTGTAGCGGTCAAATTCACTCGACCAGCTCGCTTAATCGTGCTGGAGCTTCAGAACCGTGTAAGGTTGCTCCTTTCATCAACCCCGAGCAGTTTGGAGAACGGCCGCCACATGATGTCAGAATCCCTGTCCGTCTCCCCGTCTCTGTGTCGCAGATGGTGGGTATAACCAGCTGTCCCTTCTTGGAGTGACCTTGTCACATCAGCACTTTTTACTGCCTGGCTTTGAATTTGCAGAACATCACAGCTGCGGGGCGTTTGAAGGACTGCCGGGGGGGGGGGCGGCTAGCTGGTGTCACAAGAGATGGGCATCCTGCCTTCATCTGAGCTCTCCCCCTACCTGGGTGATAATAATGCTGGAAGTGAACAGAATAGTGATACTTCATTCATCACCGCAGGGAAATTCTCTCCTCGCCTCCCCCAACTTGCTCTCCATGAGAGACGCAGACACATATGCAGGTCAAAACAAGCTTGGGCTCACAGCATAGAATCAGCTGGAGCGCAGCACCCAGAAATAGAAATTTCAGGTCCAGAAAGTAAAAATCCAGACCAATTTTTTGTTACAACCCACCAGCTGAGCACTCTGTGTCTGTGAGACTCTTTATACAAAACTGGATGATTGATACAAAATCTTGGTCTGGACTTTCTGGAGCTGAAATTTCCACCTCTGATGGCACCACTGGAGTAACTGGGGATAAGGGCCTTGCTCCGCGGACCACGGATATGAGGCCAGAGCTCGAATCGCCGACTTTCCAGTCACAGGCACGGAGACTCAGCCTGC
This sequence comes from Mormyrops boulengeri, assembly GCA_026781065.1. Classification (NCBI taxonomy): domain Eukaryota; kingdom Metazoa; phylum Chordata; class Actinopteri; order Osteoglossiformes; family Mormyridae; genus Mormyrops; species Mormyrops boulengeri. The sequence goes on from JAODLD010000124.1 coordinate 360,016, forward strand.
TGCGTGTCCCTCTGTGTTTGGAGACCCTGTTAGCGCTGTCTTTCCGCCACGCAGCCCAATAAGGCTGAGTTGGGCGGCACCGGCACCTTCCTGGAGTGAGAGCAAACGCAGTATTGACAGCTGTTGTGTTATTCCGGCGACACGCGTGTTACACATGAACTCTGTCCAGCGGTGGATCCTGATGGAGACAACGTGGGCGGCAGCCTCTTCTGAGGGACAGCGATGCAGCAAACTGCAGGCACCGAACCACGCTCCCACTCCCCGCCCCACCCAGGCTGACAGCTTTAAGCGTGCTCCCCCCACGTCAAGTTGACAGCTCGACAGCTTTTATCCACAGCTTGGGGCGGGGGGGTTTGGGGGGGCGGGTTGCCTAGGGCAACACATGTGCTTCAACTACTGACTTTGTTATCGATTTTCTCTCAGAACGGCACGCCAGCTACACCCTTCAAAAGAACCTGAAACTAGACAGGATATGTCTGACATAAAGAACACTTTGATGAACTGTATTTTAAGCATTGTAATTATGAAGAGTGCACTGGAGTCTCATACGGCTGCAGTTCGTGAGTCTGCGTTTCTGGGATGAGCATATATGACTGCCTGTCAAGTGCTTATGAAGATGAAGGTGCTTCTGTGGTAAAACGTTACCTAAAATACAGGGGTTTTCTTGAACCTGTCCCAGTCACCAGTCACCTCCAGGGCAGTTTCAGGGGGCCCAGCTCTTGACAAGGGCCCTTTAAAAAGTTCAATTATTAGGGCTGGGAAATTTATCATGTTACCATGTTGCATTCATTTTGAAGTCGTAACGCATTAATTCTTTGATCAAATGAATGGATTTAGCGTTTTGATACCCTCAGGGGAAAATAGTATAAGCAAAGATTTTTATTAGAGATTTGTTTAATAAAGACTATATTCCTTTCTGGTTGTAAACAATGTGAGCGTTTAGGTTGTGTCGTTGCACAGAACCCCAGAATTCACAGCTAAAATCAAAACATTCAGTTAGCGTCTCACAGGGAGGCTAATGATACCATGTTTCTTTTGTTTTAAAAAAATTGCCAGATGGAGGTAAACATAAGATAAAAATATCGTAATGTGCTGTATTTTTATATTTTATATTTCATCCAATCCTTAAAATATTAAGATCGTTTGTGTTTCAGTGCTTCTGCTTTTACTGGCATTTGCCAAATAGGTTTTAGATATTTAGATCGTTAGAATTAAACCACGTGTTGAGTAACTCCGATTATATGTACACCGGGAGTATGTCTTTTCAATGCCTTTTTGAAAACATTGGAATTCAGAATGTACTTGCTTGCAAGTAGTATTTTTGTTAGAAATGGATACAAGACATGGTTACAGCATTATACAAATATTAAAATATGGGTCATTCTGTCAAACTTGAGAATTAAAAAAAAAATGTTACATATTTGTTTTTTTAGTATTTGTTTGTGTGTAGAGCAACTGACCAAAATTGTCATTTGTTGTTCTGTATTGATGATTATTTTACCATTTTGCCCTTATAGGTATCCAAAAATTAAAGAACACAAAA
>JAODLD010000124.1:379208-397228 GCA_026781065.1 Mormyrops boulengeri
GGCCCCATGGGTACAGGCCTGGCCACCAGGCGCTCGCCATCGAGCCCCTCCCCCAGGCCTGGCTCCAGGGGGGGGCCTGGTGACCCGCGTCCAGGCAAGGGAAATCGTGTTTCCATTATTTTGCTCATCATAAGGGGTCTGAGACAAATGAATATAAATACAGACTGTTCCCGATTGACGTAACCTGTTCCACAAACCCTTACATAAGTCAAATTTTACGTGTGGGATTTACCCCCGTACCATTCAAAACACCTTTTAGCAAAAATCACTTATTAAAATATTCTAGTAATATGTACTAAAGAACATTTTGGTTATTTACCAGAAGCTTTTATCCAAAGCATCCTAATACTGAGACAGCAGGATCAGACAGTCCCTGGAGCATTTGGGGGTTAAGGGCCCCTGTTCTGGGGCCAAACTCTGCCAAGTTTGGGTAACAAGACACAAGTCCTATTCCACTGAGCCATACACTGTCCCCTATAAAAGAACACATTTGCATTATCATTTCTGTAAACTCTGCAGATATTTATTAAGTCCGGATGTGCTTATGTTGTTTTTGCATAAGCCCAGAGCTGCCTGTATAACCATTGTCCTTGCCTGGAGGAGGACGAGGGCCAGCCTATGGCCATGATGTGCTTTTAGATGTGATCATTCTTAAGCGTGATGTCATCGCGACCTCAGACTTGGTTTCGAAAGTGCTGTCTTTTTTACCTTCAGGGTCTCATGGCAGCTTGTCCGAGTGTGGTTCCCAGAGCTCGGGTGAAGGTGGCGACAGTCACCATGGAAACCAAAAACAGAGTGCGCCTCGCTCACGGGCCGCAACGGTCTCAACCGAGTATGGACCACACCCCCAGGTGGTGGAGAGACAGAGGCAGCAGTGGCAGAGCCTGGTTCCAGTGTCCATCCGGCTGAATGATCAGTCGGCATCCAGGAGGACTCAGCAGCCCCTTCAGGGGAGTGCTGTACATGCAGCACCCCCTTACAAATTTAAACCAGCCAATAAAAATGAGGGTAGACCACCCCCTCCCTACCCTGGAATCTCCAGGGCAACTGTCACTCCAACGCCCCAACCAGCTTCACTCCGGGCTAAGTCTTCTGCTCCGCCAAGTTACTTGCATAGCCAGCAGCGGCAGCTTGGCCACCTGGGCCCTCAGAGACAATGTCCCCCGGCTCCCCTCACTCCCATTGACACCTTCAGGTCATCAGGTATGGAGTGGCAAGACTGGCAGAGAGAGAGGTGGCAGATTTGGCAGCTCCTGTCATCAGACAATGCAGACACACTTCCAGAGACTCTGGTCTGAGCCAGGCATGCCAGGTGTTGCTGTGGAACACAGTGCCCTCTAGTGGAACAATGAGTATTTAGCTGTGCTCAACAGGATCAAATGAACGAAACACCAGTATGTTTATTTTTGTATACATCTGGTTATTGTTGTTTTATATTGTAAAACATGTTTATTATTACAATTGATTTTTCTGTTTTGCTAAACAGAAAAAGTACCTCAAATGAAACACACAAAAGTATTAAATATTATGGTGAACTTGACTGAATGTAAAATACAAAATCCCATTTAAACATCAACTTCCCTGTAAAATTGGCTTCTTGGCTTTGGCATGAAAATCGGTGTGACTTTTCCCCAAGTGCCAATATTTTTGTTTGTATAATATTAATCCTTAAATGATTAATTTCACCAAATTGGTTGATTCTCTTTGGCTAGTTGTAATATTTATTGTGCCTTTTCTTATCTTCAAGCATCATGTTTTCTGTACACTTTCATGAAGGTCAGGTCTAGCAGAGAGTTTCTTTACAGTTTTCCATATTTGCAGGTGTCTTTTTGATCTTTTAAATCAGTAAATTTGGAAAGGATGGCACTGGGGGTAAGAATCATGCCTTTACTCTGTATGTGTGCAGTTTGCATTAGGGATGGGTGGATCGATTCTTAAGTATCGATGATTTTGATCTAAATGTTTTCATTTTGAGAATCAATTCTGACATTAAAAAAATGTTTCTTTTTAGCTGGTAAATTAAATGATATATTAATGATAGGAAACAGGATATGAACAAGTACTGCGTGGGGCCCATAACACTATGGAAACACTAGGGAAATAGAGTAATCCACAACCTCCACATTCCTAAACCACAGCAAAAATATTTCTGCAATTACGGGAAGTTAGAAGGCGCTTAGAGAATGAAGCTGATATGTCTGGTTATGACATTAATGTAAAGCAGTGCCCTGACAATTTGAGAGAAAGTATGAAACGTGAACATCCCCTATGCCAAAGCTTTATGTAGACCAGCGTTTCTCAACCCAGTCCTTGGGGACCCCCAGACAGTCCATGTTTTTGCTCCCTCCCAGGGCTGTGGACTGTCTGGGGGTGCCCAAGGATCAGATCGAGAAACACTGATCCAGACAGCGGATTTACAAAACTACAGAAGCACTATATAAAAACAGCCTCCATAATATATGGATTTTATAAATTTGTATTTTTCTGTATATAGCAGATAGTTACTCCTTATGACTTCTAAATCTTGTCAACTGTATATTACTTTTAATGTATATATAGAGCAGACTGTCTCGAACGAAATATAATAAACAGAATGTTGTTTGACGATTGGTAACCTGCTCGTTTACATGCCGCCCATATGACAGTACGTGTCATATGACTGTCCTCTCATCGCACCTGGGCTACATTTACATTCTCACATTTACTTACTCTCTGGAGACTCACACCTTGAAAGGTGAGCTGGTTCACTGCCTCTGTTCATAGGTGTGTCTGTTTGCTTTTGATTGCTGACCTGCAAATGGGGAAATGGAAGTTAGGACATGGTAAGACAATCACGTGGCCTTTAAAAAGGCTACTCATTCACAGAACTGCTTCATATTAAAAACATGCTTTAATTTCCTGCCTAAGGAGGGGCTATCATGGCTCAGTGGGTAGCACCGTTGCCTTACTCCTCTGAAGTTGGCTGTTTGAATACCGTCTTTGCTCTGTGAGCCTCTGAGTTGCCCGTTTTTGTATGCTGGTGTGTATACTCACCAATATTTAACATGGCTTCACTAATCCCCTCAATAAATAGACGTTTGTGTTTAAATTATTAACTTGTGCCCCCCCGCCCACATTTTAAAGTATCTCCTTCGCTGTTGACTGTATGATTTTATGAAAACATGTGCGTGCCCAGTGATAGACTAGAATCCTGTCCAGGGTGCGCCCCAGCCTTGAGTTCTGTGCTGACCCGGATAGGCTCCACAATTCCTGTCCTGTATCAGAACTGGGATGACTGATGTATGGGTAAAACTGCGTCAAATGCTAAACATTTTTGAAGGCATTTTTCTTTATAATTATTTCAAATATTTGCTGACAAATATTAGACTGTATAGAAACACGAGTATCCGTGTATTATTTGGCCAGGTTTATCTACTGGTAATATGCTCCAGGAGAAATCCACATTGGTGTAAGTACATTGTTACCACTATTATGTAATCATAGATGGAGAAGCATGGATTCTGAATTAGAGATGGCTTACAGACACCCTGTAATCTGTGTCATTTAATAACATGAACATTGTTTACTGGAATGTATTTTTGTGGTTGAAGTGCCTTTTCACAGCTACAACTGTGAAACACTTCTGTGTAACACTTGTGATTGTGGTCCAAATGAGTGCACATGTCATTTTAATATTCAGTTTTGTAATATAGGCACATTTAAACTGCAGTATTTAAAATGTTACAGAAATCTGTACTTTTCAGATGTTTTGAGTGCATCTTCATGGAATAAACCATTTGCTTTAAGCTGATGATACGTATATCAGTAACGTAACGTTTTACATTGGGTGTGTCCCCAGAATGTGATAAAAAAAAAAAACAGTGGCAACAAGGGCAAACTCGATTTTTTTAAAAATCTGTGACTTCGATCAAAAAAGTAAAAATGCTAAAAGTCTTCTATTTGTTGGGTTACTTATGGTGAAGGTTAGGGCTGGGTGGGGGCTTAAGGTTGTCATTTTTGGAATTAGGGTTTTTCCCATAGAAATGAATGAATGGTCCCCAGAAAGATATGAATAAAATTATGTGTGTGTGTGTGTGCGTGTGTGTGCATGTGAGTTCCAAGTATGTAGAGTGGGGTTCTCTCCCACAGTCGAAAACCAGGCTGAGGTTAACTGGAGTTGCTAAATTGTCTGTAGGTGTAAATGGTGTGCGTGTGCCCTGCAATGGGTGCCTCATCTTGTTTTCTGTCTTGTAGTTATTATCTCCAGACCCTCTGCGACCCTGAATAGGTCAAGCGGTTAACAAAAATGGGTGAATTGTTGATAGTACAGATTGCAACATGCCTTTGCTTTGTAGAGTCATCAACTAAAGCAGCCTTGTAGTTCTGATGTGGATCCACTAGAGGGAAACATCAACACAGGGGAAAAGCATCTTCACTCAAAAATTCACCAGAGCTGCATACATATGTAAAAACTTTTCAGTTTTTATAATGACTACTGTATAATCTTGAATAGTAGAAATGTGTATAATTTGATACAATTTCACTCTTCTGCATTCTTATTTACCAGTCGTTACTAGACTTTCTTCATGAGTTCAAGCAAAGCTGCCAGGCGTGATGCATGCAGGTTCTCACTGGCCTTCGCGGTCCCCCTGTTGCACAGGGTCCATGCGGTGGGGCCCCGTTGCGTGGGAGACACTGGCCAGCCTCCGCTGTGCCTACAGCCAGGGCTATGCAGAGGAAACTATGTATAGAAACCTGCAGTCTGCTGTGCATTGAGCTGCGGCCAAAATTCAAAGAGCATTTTACCAATCCTAGAGGCATCTGATTGCATATTACTAAAAGCAGCTTGTATTTAATATATGAAAAAAACAGAACTATAAACAGGTCTGCTAATGTGATTCTTACCCACTTACCTTGGTTATAACTGCAAAGCTTAAACTACAACATGTAAAATGAGAGAAAATTAACATAAGCCATATTTTATTTGTTCTGCCTGCTGGCTTCTGTTAGCCCTCATGATAAGCATGGATCAATATTTAAAATTTGAATTACAAAGCTCAGAACACGAGGCAGGGGGTCGCCCTGGCTGGGATTAGCATTAGCATTAGCTATACGTTATATATATCATATGTGTCAACGTCTGATGTCACAGGAGCAGAGTGTTAAAAAAGGCCCCTGGCATCACATTTGGTAAAACTGAAGACGAAACAATCTGGATGGCAACTGATATAAAGTTTTCCCTCCACAATAGAGCCAGAAAAGTTGCAGGATTTCAGTTTTAATAAACATTTACTGTACTAATAGGCCTTGGTTTTCCTTTCTGGCGACATTCGGATATTTCCGTTACTCTTGCCATTTCCCTGCCCTCTCATTGGTTGCTGTACTGGCTGCATGTGGTTACAGCCTCCTGGTGCCTTCAGCTTCACATGAAACCTTCTTCCCACCGGCGTGCGGCTCCTGCCTCGCAGGCCAATTCTTCTCTCTCCATTGGCAGCGTAACATCGACCTCAAGCGCAGCCCTCCTCTGCAATAAGCCGTCCTCGCCGCTCCCGAAATCGGGCAAAAAAGGGGGCGGAGTGGAAACGGCGCCTCTTGCTCACTTTTATAGATTCTGCAGGGGCGTCGCCATTTACCGCCGCGCCGTTTCCACGGCGTTAACGCGGCGCGTTATGCATACTTTCCAACATGCTGTCATTGACGGCACCCCACTGCAGCTGGGCTTAAGTTAGACAAAGGAGAGAACGCCCTTGCAGGCTGGACAGGAACACTTTGGGGTGGGGATTGAAGCCAAGGCAAATTCTAGGGTTTGACCCTTAGGGGGGCTCAGTCCCCTCAAGAAATTTTGGACACCATAAGTCCCCGCCGTCCCATGTCCCACATGATTACATTTACTGAGGGAGGGGCTAAATAGGGTCTAAAGCTGCCTATAGTTGACAGCATAGCGTGTGGTTGACTATAATGCTCGGGCCTCTGTATTTACAGACTGCGCACCAGGAGATGCACAGGCTGTGTGTGGTCACATGACCCAGTGTGGTCCTAGGCAAGGCGATGTAGTTGTTCTTAGAGAGGAGAAAAAGCAGAAGCCCTGGGTAACAGAGCTTTGAGCTCTGCCCTGTGGTCCTATCATATACAAATACCAGTGACAGTTTACTTGTCATGTGCTCATACTAAATTCAAATGGAAAATGCGTTAAATTCTGTTAGTATTCATGCATATAAGATGGTATGGAAGACCATGGGCTGTGAGCATAAACACAAAGCAGTATCTTTGGGATCAGAGACTCTGCTCGATACTGAAGATAAAATCAATGCTGGCCCAAATGAAATTTGACACAAACATCAGACTTTTGTCATTTGCTTTCTTTATGCCAAATGCGCATAGAATGAACCAAAAGTATTAAAAATTAAGCAGAAGTACCGAGAAAAAATGTTTTCATCTGAGGCCATGAACAAACTCTTGATCTCTGACCTCTGATCTCTGCATCTGGGCTAGTGGGTCCAATATACTAGGTTCGCTAAATGAATCCAACAATTAAAATCCATAAACCTGTATGTTTTAAGTGTTAAATAAATATTTACTAATGATCTTCTTGAGATTTGGGGTATATTCCAAGGAAAACTGAATGCTTGACTCATGTTGGGCTGGGCTCATACTCCTCCTGGACCTGTTACAGATATTTGAGCAGAGGCCCATCTCTCATGTGCTTTGCCTGGGCTGTGAGCATAAACACAAAGCAGTATCTTTGGGATCAGAGACTCTGCTCGATACTGAATGTTTTTCAGTATCTGTGCTGCGAGTACGGAAAAGCTAACGCCCCAGATATGAATGGTGCTTCATCTCTGCCTGGCCCCATGAAACTTGTGTGCTCTCAGAGGATCTGAGAACTCCTTTAGAAGATAATTAAATCTCTCTCAGTATTTGTTCATGATTATAATAATTACAACACTCTGTAGTGTCATCCACCCGCCCAAGTGTCTGCACTAATCACTAGTCATGGTTGCTAGCTCTGAAATGCTGTTCAAGTTTATTATATCTGTGTGTCGTATTAAAGAGTGAGTCAGTAACTATGATTGATAAACCTGCCTGGCCTTAAAAAAAAAAAAAGAGTTTTGCTGGACGGCAGTCTGTAGCCGTCTGGACTTGGATATACAGACGCTCCTCTTCTTGCGAACGAGATTTGTTCCGAAAGGCTTTTCATAACTTGAAATGTTCATAAGTTGTTATTCAACATCATTTTTAGGGTATACACAAGTACAAATAACTAGGATGTTGGGAGTACGCACGCTACGCTGCTGCGTGGTGGGAGTAGCGGCCAGAAGTCGTACTAGCAGCGCAGAAAAAGAATTGATGTTGTGGACAGGCCAAAGAACACAGTTTGGACTTGCAGTACTCTTTGTTCGTATGTCTGAAAGTTAGTAAGTTGAACGTTCGTAAGTAGAGGAGCATCTATGTGTGTGTGTGTGTGTGTATGTGTATATATATATATATATATATATATATATATAGAGAGAGAGAGAGAGAGAGAGAGAGAGAGAAATAGGCAGAAGCACATTAACATCGTCTGGGGTCAAAGGCCCCTGGGCTAGGGTCAGGTCAGGTAAAAGGCAATATGTAGACAGAAATCAAACAGAGAAATAAACAATCTTAAACAATACGATGAAAGCCTTTAGTTGAAAATGAACGTCATGATATTTATCAAGTTATTTAATTGTTGAAATCAAAGGCGGCGCTGAGTGTATACACAATTCCAGACAGCAGTGCAGTCTATGGGATTGTCCAGTTGAGTGTAGGCAATTAAGCTAATTGTTGTCTCGCTGTGGAGGAGACTCTCCGGGCTAGTGCTTTGCAGAGAGCGGTGCCTCAAAAGGGTCATCTTACTACAGCCAGGCAGGGATGAAGCTGTAATGAGTTTTCCGACAGCAGGAATGAAAACATGCGAGGTGGGCTGGCCGGCAGGATTTATGCACCCCGAGAACCGTCCCAGGGTGCCTCTGAGACCACGCAGGAATGATGAAATGATACAGGCCTTTCTGAAAACATTCTGGCTGTCTCAAACGCCTTCAATGTGGTGATGCTACGCTTCTCCCTGGTGTACATTTTTATTAACAAAAATGACATCTGAAATACACCCAATTTCTATTCCATTTATACTTATTAGTACCACAGCATCGGGCGGAGATCGGCTACATAATTCAATTCCCGCTCCGCTTGTACTGGGAGCAAGTCAAGCATTCAAATGAGACAGTTGTTACAAACAGATCAACTCTTATCATCATGATCCAATCCCCAAATGAGGTCTGGTATCAAAGAAAATAGGCTTTGAAAAACAAAAATAACTTATTTTACAAGGGAAGCACTCAAAACAACATGGCATGTTCAGTAATGGTTCATCTACATTATCTGACATCTTTCCCGTGTGTGAATTATAATGTACAATTTTTCATTGTCTTGCTACACTTTACATTGTTATCTAGTACTGGATGTGGTTGAATGAACGTGCATTCCTATGCACTTGTTGAATACTGAAAATCTGTTATTTTCCTCTGTCGCGAGCTGTTGATATTGCTGATGAAAGAGTACACAGCACTGTTACATGGCATTCAATATATTACAGTGTATTCCCTACTCTAAATGGAACGCAAAGGGGGAAAAAAACACAGGTGAATTTTGAAGTGACGTGACATCATCTCTCGTACATGTGCCCAGGATAAGGCTGAGAGGAGGTGACAGAGCATGGCAGTAGTTATAAATAGCGCAGCTGCTTCTGAGACTAAAGCCTTGTCATCTGCCGGCTGAAAGCACCTCCACAGCGCAACACGTAATTGGCACGGCTTCGGCGCGGAAGAGCGAGCGCTGCCCCGCGGCTCCTGATCCCCGACGCCTTTTCATTTACACACCCGCGGACCGTTCAGTGAAGCCTGGACCGCTCCCTCTGCAACTTACGGGGGAAAAATTAGAATGGGTCGTAAAAATGACTGGAAGATTATTTAAAACAAGGAACGCTAAGGGCTCGGGAAGACCATGGCAAACGACACGCACCAACCCAGACTTCGCCTGTGCGGCACGAAAGTGACTTGTCACCTTGTCTGAAAACGTGGGGTATACACAGATAGTGTGACTTGTTTTTTATATAACAAATATATGCGATAATAAAGAGCTGTTGTGATCGCTGAGATTATCATGTGAAGCCAAAATACCAAGATGCCGAATGACTGATGAATGCTGCGTCACTGATAAAAAAAAACTATTATTTCAGTTAAATATGATGAAATGTATTTTTTAAGATACGGAATATGGAATGTGGGGCTACTGTAAGCAGAGGAGGAGAGATTTAGGCCTATTGCACATAGAACATAAGGTGTCTGGAAGCAGCAAATATTTTCAGTTAAGCTTTTGTATTTTTAACTATCTATTCCGTTAAAGATTGATAAACAGGCATTCATTTGTGAAATGTGGGTCAAGTTGCCCGCTTTGGGCTCTGAGGTTTGAAACGGCACCCCAGTGGTAACAAATCCAGGGTGTTACCACCTGCCCATGAGAGTTGGAGGTGCTGTCAGATTGCATCTGTTAACTGAGGTCTTAAATGCAGCTTAAGTTTAGCAGTTTCAATGCTAATGACCTTACGATCGCTTACCCAGTACATGGACACATAAACCAGACATACAGCCCCCTAATTTAAAACTCATAATGGAATATGAATAATCTGATTTAACATAAATGATCTGGTACAGTAATGAAAGTACCTCCAAGTGAACCATTGGTTTCCAACGTAATCATTTTCCGTTGTATATCCATGTAACAATATATAAGAGAAGTCGCCTTAACTGCCGGCACAAGAGATGACAGTTTATGGGAAGATCAACATTTAAAGCACACTGATCCTGATTATAAGGGTGTAGCAAATATTCTGTGCCTGTACCAGAATGTCAGAGGTTCGAATCCCATGGCTGCCTGGGTATTCGTATCGATGTCGGGCCTTTGAACAAGGATTAAGAAGTGAACCCTCCGGTGCTCCAGGGACACAAGAAAAATGGCTGGCCCTGCACTCCAACCCCCAACTTTGAGGATATGCAAAAACCGAAGGATTCCTGTGAGCTCACACTCATAAAAACGGCAAATAAAAGATCATTATTACCCTTATACTGTTTGCCTCACCTGGCCATGTCTGAAAGTACAAGAGCTGGAAATTTGAAGGAAGAAGAAGCTGGTACAAGGAAATACTCACTGTAAATGATATCTGCAGCCTCGGGGACGGAGCTGTAGAAGTCACTCTCTAAATCACTCGGGGAAAGGCTTCTCTCACTATGGAGGCATAATGCTTAGGCTGACATTTGCTGTAAAGGAGCCCCTTAATAATAAAGTCAAATGCACTAGGGTACGAATGCACAGTTAACTGGTTAATCAGTTTCGTTACATGTCACATGACCAGCCCTTACACTGAGCATGCTCACTGGGAGTCATGATTGTAACATGGGCAGGTTTCGGCTGTGTACATCAGAGGAGGTTGTTTGACCTTTTCAGTTCGTCTACTGAGGTTCTTAAAAAGACCAGCATGAGTCATGTGCTGGGACGAGGGGGCAGGCTTCAGCAGCAGACCCTTCAGGAACCGTATTGCTCCTGAGTCAAAAGCGAGTCCAGAAATTTCCACAAACAGAGTGCCGACTTCACAACGCACTGCTGACCCTGGGGGCCATAGGGCAGCTCTGCTGGCCAAGGCAGGAGTCAGTAAATTTACTGTATCAGTCTAAACAGTTCTGCCTAAACCCCAGGGCTGATAAACTTTCCGGACACCAGAGAAAGAGGGTGTGAATTTACATCTTTTAACCCCCTTTTTAACCCTGTTGCTGAACCTCACTTCTAACCTTAAAGGGCCGGTCCAGTCCAAGGCAGTGTGTGTATGTGAGTGTGTGTGAGTCGTGATAAAAATGTCATTTTGATGCTGTGGGGAGCGTTTTTTCCGGTCCTCACAAGGGGAAACTCCATTTTTAAAAATCTGTGGCTACACCAAAATAATCAAAAAATAAATAAAAAAACTAAAAATGTCCAAAGTCTTCAAGTTTGTTTGGTTACTTTATGATTAGGGCTGGGTAGGGTTAAGGTTGTTATTGCTGGGATTAGGGTCTTTCCCATAGATATTAATGGACGGCCCCCACAGAGATATGAATACAAACATATGTGAGAGAGACCTTCTACTTTCACATACACAGTATGTGTCCCAAACCCACTTTGTGTTCTCATGACATCTGTTAGCGTGAGCTCACAATGACATTGCCTTTCAAGCTTGTGTGTGATGCTTGAAAACATATTAAAAGCGTTTGGATAATAACAACAATCCCTGTGATCAAATTTTCTGCCCTTAAGAAGACTCCTTCTACTTTGGTGCCCAGCAAAGGTTGTAGAAGATACCTTCCAGGAAGAGAGAATAAAAGGAGTCATATTTCTTTACACAGAAATAAGGGTGTGGTATCTCTCCAGCAGTTTATCTTTAAGATCTCTCTGAACGTTCATACTCTTTTCGTAAGACATACCCACAGGTTCTCCATGGTCCTTTAGGAAAACACTCTATTCTCACACACCTCAATGATGGCTACATTCCCTTTCATCCTCAGCTCCAGGCGATTTGAAAGGGGCAGATTAAAACCATTTCCATTGTACAGTTTTTTCCCCATCATAATACTAATGTGAGTTTAACCATCAGTGACAGTCGGACCTTTATACATTTCGTAGTACATGGATGCATGTTCTCCTCATGTGACGGGGCACGTTTTTGTAGATGCGCTGCAGGGTGCATTGCCCCCCCCCCCATCATTCACATGAGGCCTTGTAAAAAAGCACCGTGTGTCAGCCAGTCTCTCGCCGCTAGAGACCACCGCGCGAGGGAGCGGCCTCGTTATCCGATGCCAACAAACTGCCTTTTCTCCGCTTCTTGTCACCCCTGTGGCAACGCAATCGATGGCGGAAGTACAGCTGGCTGAAACCAGTAAGATTAAGTCCCAGGACGGCATGGGGTTTGAGCCCAAAGGGTGCTGCCAGAGCTAGTGCAACACAAGCCGTCCTTCTCAGCATAAAATCTGCCCAGCGCTGGTTTAGGTGTTTTGCTGATACTTATCTTTTTAAAAGTACAACGTGAATTGCCAAACACTTCTATAAAGAGCATCTACAACCTGATACAGATATGAACAAAACCATTTTTTCCCATCAGTGAAAAATGTATTATGTGCCAGTTTTTTGGAATCACTGTTTAAAGTGAATTACTGCGCACTGGACCAGCTGTCTAAAACAGAGTATAAAGAAGATTTTTTATGTCTTTATGGGGAATATGTCTGCTTAGCAATGTTATCCAATTTTAACATATTTCACTGGGTGAAGGGTGCAGGATGAATTGCAAAGCCAAACAACACTAATGCATCAACCTCCACCTGCGTTGGAGGATGCGAGAGAGATGCATCTTTGTTTGAGATCTCAGGAGCATTTGAGAGAGAGATGATATACCATGGGGTGCTGGGAAGTCTGCACAGCCCACTCAACGCATGTTGAGGCAGAGCATGTTGAGGCCACCTGCCCACCCACGTATTCTCCCTGTGTCGTGATGAAGGCATGGGCACCTCATGCCAGTTTCACCCAATTACAGTCGACTCCGCCGTAGGCTTCGGCTTATGGCTCTCCTTCTCCTGCTTTCAGCTTGGTCACCTTGAATGCCCAAGTTTGCTGGAAGAGAACCAAGAAGATCCAGGCACTAAATTTCAAGCAAAGCTGCAGCTTGACTTCACTTAACAGACTGAGGCAACGATACCACAGTCAACCCTGCTAGGAAGCAGTCGAAACACATGGAACATTCTGATCCTTTCCGTTCATCTCCTGGCTCAACACCAAACATATTACGCTAAGCACTAGGCCTAGGATCCCATTCTACAAAGTACCCCTGAAATAAGTTGGGGCAGTGTGTGGATCAATGGGTTAGGATGCTGTACCTGTGATCGGATGGTCACAGTCAGTAGAGTGATTCCACCCCTGACTAAGGTCCTTCATGCCCAGGGACAGCGTAACCCAACTTATTTAAAAACATCGGTCACTTTGGATAAAAGCAGCGGCTAAATAACTAAAAAAATGTAGAAATCATCTCCAACATGGCCAGAAGCATTTAACGACCAGTTCGAAGCCGCAAGCATCGTTACACAGTTGGCTGAACTTAGCAGAGAACCTCTTCTCCTGCTTAGCTCCCAGTGGGGAAGAAGACCAAGAGCTGCCGGTATGGGGAACAGCGAGTCTTCAAGAATCTCTCTGACTGACCTTGCTGGCTTACTGGAGGGATGCTGTGCATGTCAGATCTTCTCCACAATAGAGGGAAGAGAGGTATTTTTATATTCAGCTGAAGTTAAAGTAGGAACAAAGGAAGGGGGGACAGGAGAATTTTCACCAAAGTGTTTTCATGACTTTGCGGGAGTCTACAAAGTCTCCGTCATCCATCTTTGGGGGGGGGAGATCACAGGACTGCCCCCCTGGCTCCATTTCCTGCCAGGATATCCCTCTCCTTACTGCTCACTTGCAATTCAAAATGATGTCTTCACCATGAGAAAATGTGGCCTGCGGATTAACAGTAGGCGGTAGACAACTACAGCCTGCCTTCAGGAGTCTAAGCCGAGCACACGCACATGGTCATTGCCAAGACTAGGGAGTTTCACAACCTCAGGTCCCAGTCAGATCCAGCCAACATCTGACACATTGAAAGGTATGCCATCCAGTTACACATCTGGCACCAGCAGGTGGCACTGTGCACAGGGTATTGGGTGCACCTACCGTGACGGCGAAAGAGCCACCGGGTAATGCTAATTACGTTCTTCTCCTCCGCACCGCTTTGCCACGTGTGTGAAAACAAAGGGGCAATGAAACTAGCAAGCCTTTCTTTAACACGCAATGACCCTCAGTACATCCATCTAAAGAACATCTCGTTTTATGTTTTTATTATTTGAATTTCTTCTCGAGCTTATAAATCTAATGCACAGTCCCGTGACTGATTCAGGATCAGCCTGGTATTACTCATGGAATAATCGTGTCCTTCACTGAACCATTTATAATATAGGATACCTCAACCCTATAACAAAACTTCTGTTTAGTCTGATTTTTTTTTGCACTCATTCGCATTTAAATGGAAACCAACACAGGCAGTCATAAACCCGACACGCGTGTGGCGGGTGCACAGACGGCACAGCCGCACGTTCAGCTACGCTCAGAATCATTTGACACGGCATCACAAGAAGAAATTACCGCCATGTCCTCCAGCCTTGCATTTAATCTCCTGCATTGTACCACGAAACAAGAGACTTTGAACTTTCCAGCGGAAGACAATAGCTACTGAATGGTATAATTAAAACCGAAGTAAGGCAGTGATTCTCTTCTGGGCTCTGTGATAATCATTTCCCCCTCTTAGCTATTGTAATTACAGGTTAAAAAGTGAATGCGACGACTCGGATGCTATACGATGGCCACTATTTCAATCCCCCCCCCCAAACATCCTCAGCTGCTTGAGTGATAAGATGGAATTTATTACTCCCAGAGCAACAGAGTAACACACGTGTGATGGACTGACAGTTAATATGACAATGGCTTTGGGCTGTTTTTATTCGCCCCATTAATATTCACTGTCGTGTCATTTAACAGATGCAGTGGATGGGGGGTTGAGCCGTCAACAGGACGGGCAGGCTAGCCTGGGGGCCAGCCCATCTGACGACCCCCCATGATGTGGATGTGGATGTGGTAGACCGACTGGCCCCCATGGGGCCCCTCGTTCACCACCAGCCGGTACCCCTCACTGAGGCCCTCCTTTTCGGCACAATCCCTGGCCACAATCATCAGATGGCCCAGGAGCTGTCGGCGAGAAACAGGAAAAAGGGGAATTACGACGGAGCAGCAGACAGGAAAACGAGGGGGACAAAGCATCCCTAAATACAGAGGAAAAAAAATACATTACTAATACACTACCTTGGGTTACATGATCTATGTGATTAAAACCGCAGAATGACTGGAAAATTATAAACATGTTCATTATCAACCGGTCTCCGGGTTCGGGAAAAGCTCTCTAAAAGGCTCCCTTTGTTATTCAAATGAGCGGAGATGCAGGAACATCAATCATGCATATCAGTCAGAGACAAAGAAATTAAAAATTAAAAATAATAATAATAATAATAACTGGTCAGAACGATGCATTTCTTTATCGCTCCCCAAATGCTGCGAAACGTGCCCATTCCCGATTTTCGTTTAGAGTGGCAATTAGCACACCCTGGTGGTGAGTCAACAGGGCACACTTGAGAGCTAAAAACAGCCAAAAACAACTCCTTTTTTAATCTAAAAATAATACTAAAATAAGGAAAGTCCTCTTGGGTCATCATTCATCCCTTGGACAGTTTAATTTGCATTTTACCTGCTGCACGGTCTGCGTGCAGATGGTATCTTAAGCTGATTACGCTGAAAGTCTATCATATACTAACAAGTCAGTGTTTGCCAACTGGATGATCTCCGGCACGTCACTCAGTCCCTCTACAGCCCCACACAGGGTCCGGTCAGGCTTCCATTTAATGGAGACACCACAAACGCAGGATGGCTACAAAACCCCGCCAAGTCTCCCAAAAGTGCTAATGGTGTTAGACATCCGGGGTGCTAAATTCCTCATTTTTCTAAAAGCCCCACCCTTCAAAAAAAAATAAAAATACAACACCAGAGTCATGTCACTACGGTGAAAATATTTTAATAGTCCAAAAAAGCACTCGGGGAATTCCAGTGTCCTTAGCCATGTCAGAAACTGACAAATTACCCCCCCCCCCCATCCTGCTGCTGTCTTGGGTTCCATTCTTTAGTTCCATCACCACCTCGAATTAGGACACGGCACTGAAGACATGTAGATTCGACTCCCTGCTCCGAGACGACGTTCACAGTTAAGAGCTAACGAGCATCTATTTAAATTAACTTAATTATCCAGTGACTTGACCTGCAACACGCAAGAGACTTTACAGGTCAATAATATCGATACTGCTCAGACGATGTCCTTGGCCGAACTGTGGACATTGCTTTCCTGCCGCGGTTACCACACTGCTGAGCACGTAAAAATAGCCGAAATCACCAAATATGTGCCCAACAAACACAAAATTCCCAGTGCAGATAACAGGACTGACAGGGAAGGATTCAACTTTCAATGAATAATAAGTAGGGCTGTAACTGTACGCATATTCGTCATGCACTGTTCGTTTCGTTATTTTCGGTTCGGCACACAAATGAATGAATACATTTATTGACACGGGCAGAACAAGTTGACAAGTGTTTAACATGGAAAACATGTTAATTGTAGCTGTGAGCTGGTTACGGCTAAGGTTAGGTACAGTCGGCATTATCAGCAGTTTGGGAGCATTTCGGTTTCCCAATAAATTATACCAGCACTGGACAGAGAGCAGTTGATAAGATTAAAACTGCCTGTCAGCTCTGTCATACCGAACTCGGATATGTTGCTGGAAACACATCCAACGTGCGAAGTCATTTGAGACCCAATCATCCAAGTGTATATACTGCCGGAGCAAGTAGAAGCCTCCGCAGGTTAGCTTCCCGCCTGCATTTCAGGTGCTTTTGCCAGGAACCTCTGGCTGGGCTAAAAAAAAAATTACAGTCTGATTATGTTATTCAAACGCAGTGACAGCCTTTGGTTTACGACGGTTCCTAGTTGTGTTTGCAGTTTCAATAAGAAACAAATAATTTCAAAACAAATTCTGTTTTGCCTGCTGTATTGAAATCACAGTAGACCGTGAACCCAATACCGAGGTTTGTACTAAACCGTGAATTTTGTGTACTGCTACACCCCTATTAATAAGTGAAGGTGGTTTTAACCGCCGTGTTCGGAACAGAACTCCCACCAAGAGCCCCTTCATTACAGCTTCAGTGTCTAAAGTTTTTCGCTGCTAAACCTTTCATTCTCATCCCTGACATCACCACACAACACTCAGTTAAAACACGCAACTTAGAACCTTACCAAAAACTGCAACCTGTCTCACAGTTCACTGGGAGTCAGAATTTAATAGTACATATTTTTTTATTCTCAGAATGAAAAAAAAGGACAAAAAAACTCCTCACAATCCACTGCAAGAAGCTGTCACAGGTGACGCTTCACAAACATTTCTGTTCAAAAATATTTAGTTGCTGGTAAGCATGTAGATTTCTATCTTTCTTTGGTTGTCCTGGCAACGCAGCTCTGCCAATGATATCAGGCAACACTCGTCCTTCACCACCTTATCAGCATGACTGAATAAAACAGCAGAGATGTGCTACGCTGTGCAGATATGCACTGGCTCCCCTCCGGAATGGACCAAATGTGAGGAGGCAGGAGAACGTAAGACGATCCGTTTCACTCGTTACGCTTCACATACATTACGGCCAAACTGAAGGGGTCAATTCGTGAAACAGCTTAGCAGCAAAAGCACTGTGTGCTACACATTACAAATTTATTTACAACCTCAAATTATACAGGTATCAACAGATGCCAGACTAATTCGGGTGACCTCCAATGCATACCATATTCAACAGGGGATTTCACAGGAGTGCAACTAATTAGCACAAACATTAGTAAATGCACTTAAAAGATTGACACACAGAAATACAATCAAACAAGCTAATTAACTAGCATCATTCCTGGATAAATTTAACTTTAGACAGCAGCTATTAAAAACAAGTTTATATGCTTTAACATACAGGCTCAAGGGATTATATGAAGAAACTCTTTGGTCTTAAGTAAAAGAAAAGATAGACTAACTTTGCAATTACTAGCAATGTCAGATAATCAAACTGATTCAAGATCAAAAATTTTCATCTCCTGAAACAGAAACAGATTCTGCCCCCATAGAGCTTGTGACACTTAACAGAGATATTGCATGTATTTGCCTAGTAGTCAACTTGCACACATCCGTATCGTTTCCCCCACAAATTGAGTCCATGCTGTTTACTCTCCTCACCCACAGAAGTGTAGTTTAGTTCACCATTAGTTTGTCGCTGTGTGATCACCCAGT
>JAODLD010000124.1:404251-436588 GCA_026781065.1 Mormyrops boulengeri
ATTAGTTAGGTTCTCCCCAAATGAGCTTGATGGGCCGAATGGCCTCCTCTCGTTTGTAAATTTCTTATGTTCTTATAATGGCCATCAAATTATATGGAACAAAAGAGTGGAAGCATCACAGAATCTGTAGCTAAGGTATGGTAAACTGAAGGTAATTACCCTGAGGAAAAGAAAATCGGAATAGAAATCTCAAAACTGTTTCATTTATTTCTCCTAGACAACTATGAGTTCTATATAAACCCAAAATGAGACTAAGGCTTATTTCTCATCTCTCTATTTTTTTTCCTCCTGCAAAAAAACTCACAAAATCTCATATCAGCCTCCCTTTAAGTTTCAAAAAAGATCTCATCAAGCATTTTCAGATTGTTTCACCTTTTTGTCACATTTTGATCTACAGTGGAGAAATTACACAGCTCTCTTTATGAACTCAAACTATTCTCATCCCAGCCCGGTTCAAATACTTGCATAAAAATCACAAAATGACTTCCGTTTGTTTGTGATAGGTTTGTGCTAGTTTATGCAGCAAAAACAAATGTTTGTGCTTTACCACTTTAAAAAATTGTTAGAGATTCAGCTCCTTCAAGTACTGCTTCAACTACTATATGTACTGTTTCAACAACAATCAGTCAACAATCAAAGGCATATTTGGTCAGTTACTGAAGTGCTTGGACCCATATATCACGCTTAATCATAGATGACTATACAAGCCTTGCGTGGTGATGCTGTGGTTAGCATGGTTACCTCATACTTCTGGAGACCAGGGTTTGAGAATCTGGTCTATGCGTGTAGACCTTTTGGATCCAGTATTGGTCATTAATGAGACTGAGTCAAGTTTGGCAAGATTTCTTGTTTGTCTCAAATAGTACTCCTTTCCTATGGCTCACTTATGTCTTCTTCATTTTCCCTAGTGAATTTTAGGAAAAAACATATCAGACAAAATAGAAACTAAAACAAGGCTAAATTAGAATCACAATTTTGTCTCCCCAAGCTGCAGAAGAGCAAGCTATGAGCAATTATAGTTTTCTCTGGGTTAACAACCTTAACCTGGACTCGACAGGCACAATTAATGTCATTTGCTTAAATTTCATGTGCACTAAATAACAATTTGCATGTTTGAGAAGAGGGTCTGGGGACAGACCATCAGGTGACAGCTTGATTCCACCTGTCCCTCACTCCCCGTGTTACGTTTTTTTCAGCCCAGCATACCGTTCAGGAAGTGCTGACGTCACGGGCTACACAACCCCACACGGAGCCGTTTTCCTGTTCCCACCCAGCCTATTTGGTTTTCTTTCCTGGCCCTGCTGCACTGAGCCATTTCTTTTTTGTGTTTACATGCTGTCTGTTGCCTATCCCACCCCATTTTCCTCAAAAATAAGGTCACCGTTTCCTCAAATAAAGATCCTGTTTCCTGTCTGGCCCTTTGTCATGTTGGCGAGAGACTTTAACAAGTGGTGCCAAAAAACCTGAAGCAAACATGCACAAAGAGATAGAGAGAGAGAGAGAGAGACGCTTGAAGAGTCCACCACTGCTTCCTCAACTGAGTTGAGCTCCAAAGGCCCTGATGCTGAGGCCTAACCCCTCTCAGCTGGAGCAGCCCAGGTAGCTTTGAGTAGTGTGCCATCCTATGTACAGGGAAAGAACTACGTCTCTGTCTCTCTCATGCTAGCAGAAAAGCACCTCTAGCATCTGAAGGAACTTGCTTTTGCGAGGACATAACACCTTTCTGTTGTAGCCCAGCACCTACCGAACCTGCTGCAAAAGGTGCCAGCATCTCCTAGGGAACATGGTGGAGCAAAGTGGAGCAGGCGAAATTCATGCCAGTCTTCCAAAAGCAACTCCAAAGTTGGTCTAGCGCCACAAACTCCCCTTCTAATCTGCACCTGTCCAGTTGGCAGAAAATCATCTGGCTGTCAGACGGGAGAGGAAAACCCCCAATGACCCTGCCTCCTGCTCTGCTCCTCCACCCTACACCCAACAGAAGCTTCCTAGCATCCCTAATCCTGCTCCTTACCCGCTGCCCACCCGATACCCATTGACGTGTTTGAGGATAATTATCAACTCTTAACCCCAATCTGATAAACCACAGAAACAGATAAAGACTGATGATAAACAAAAAGATTTTCCCTTTTGATTCAGGTTTTACATTCCTCCTTTACAGAAAACATGACGCCCAGCTCTTGTCATTCTCATAGCTACAGAGCTGCGGCTGTAATCAAACCCAGAGCACCCAGGGAAAACTGTGGAGCAGCCTGAAGTCCTTCGATGTGCCACCATACTGGACATTTACCGCAAATTTGAACGCAATCGCTTTCATCCCCATAAGACGGCCCCATTGTGCCTCTTTTCAGATACATTCAGCCTGTTAATCTTGTATTTGCATCTACCTTTGGCCCAGCAGGTTGTTAAAATTCCAAACAGGCAGCGAATTTCGCTGGAGATTAAAGACACACGTGGGCATCAGCCGGTTCATTGAACAAACTCCCATCTTGAAGACGGCTGAAAGGAACTCCCTGGGTGAAATCGAGGTCTTTCTCTTTGACCTTTCTGATGCACAGGTTTGACAAGAGACTGATGAAAACTTGGTTGGAGGAAAGAAAGAATGAGCCTCTCTCTTCCGTCAGAGCCTCGATGTGAGTCTACCTTCTCTACCCTCTCTGGATCCAAAGCTCCTCCTCTCCCCCTCTAGTGAGGCAGAAAGCCTCAAGCAGGAGGCCTATTGATCACTATTGATAAGCAGCATGTCGGTTGTACACATCTGGGTCAGTCTAGCCAGCTCTTAAGTCGGCTCTGTTATTCTGATTTGGAATAACTACTCCAGTGTTGCTTTCGCCAGTCATAATAGTGTATTGCTTTTCACTGCATCAGAACACTGGAAGCGGATTTTGGCTTCAGTGGGATTCTGGGGAGAAACATCAAGAATGGAAATATACTTCTGTCCTCATTCTGTTCACAAATTCCACATCCCACTCTGTCCCCCTTAATTCCACATCCCACTCTGTCCCCCGCTTCCATATCCCTCATATGCCCCCCCCCATAACCATATATCCCTTCCTCTCCCCTCTTTTCACATCCCTCCCTGTCCTTCCCTGTCCCCAAATTCCACTTCCCTCACTCTCCCCCTTAATTCCATATCCCTCTCTGTACCTCCTTGTCCCCTGATTCCATACCGTACACAACTCTACCATTGTCTCATTCATTCCACCTCTCCCATCCTCTCTTTACCAGCATTGTCATTAGCATTAGCCTACTGGGGTTAAGGTCAGTGTGAAGGGGGGGATTGAGAGGTTAATAGCTGTGTGCCATGGGGTCCTGTTAAGGGTTCTGCTCAATGCACCTGAGTTACACCCCTGGTCTTCATTCCATATGGTTTAGTTCATGATGTTTCTGTGCAATTCTGTGTGGCTACATTTGACCGACATCAACTTCAACATCTGCATCCACATCCCATCCAAGCTCAGAGGAAATTAAAACATGCTTTTCATATTTTATAGAAATAGACTAACTGATTGTGCATCACATTTTCATTAGCTGTTAAGTTTCTCGGAGCTTTTCATGCCACAGATTAAATTGCTGATATTAGCCACCATAATCTCGCAGAACAGAAAAAAGTCATTCCCTCTTTTACATGTTAACTATTGCTGCCTGTAGATTTCCGAGAGACACATTTAGGCTAATTTGTTCTCTTGAGTGGCCACTAAATGTTCACTTAATTATTTCAGTCTTTAGCTTAATGAACGTTATCCATTCAGGAAAGTAATTAGTTACTTTAAGGAAACTCTGGCACAAACGTTATTAACATGACTTTCAGACGACGCGGCGATTGGCTGAGCGGCCAGCTGGATCCGGGAGGAGGCGTCTGGGTGGGGGGGGACATTGCTGATTCTGGGATGCGGCTTCATGCATCGAGGGCCACACTACCCCCCCCCCAATTAGCTGAGAAATGCGTCAACCTCACTGAGCTCTAGTAGAATCAGCCACCAGAGACCATCATCTTTAAAAAGGGACAAACACGGGGATGATGTGACGCCTCCAGGGAAGCAGGCGGCATCTTTAATTGGGATGATAATACCTGTCATGGAGGTTACATCTAAGTAAACTGCTAAACCAGTGCTTAATTAAAGCGACGCCGAGCCCACCTGTCTGAGGCGGTGCTGTGAAACGGGCCAGCTTGCCTGAAACCAGTGGCAATGTTTACCACCACTAATACCACACATTTGCCTGGGGCCCCTGTTGGCCGCAAATAGTCACTACATTAAATATTAAATAAACACGCTCCTTCTTTAGAAGATGCCGAAGCAGCATGTTCTGCTAATCAGCTAGCTAGGTCTTCTGACTCAACTCGCAAGATCTTTATTTAGTCTTTGAAACATCCGAGGGGGGAGAAGCAGCAAACCTGACCCTGTCTGATACCCCTCCCCCCTCAGTGCTGAGATCACGAGCCCCCTTGACCTGTCCTTTCCAAGCAAGATGGGGGCCTTAGCATGCTTGAATTATGGAGTTGAGGGTCAGGGTAGAGTAGTGTAAGCGCCTAGCCTGAAGCGACGAGTGGGAGGTCCAGTATGGACCCGGCTGTGGGACCCTTAAACTTGCTTTTTTATTAAACAGAAATATTTATGACTGTGACAATACACATTAAAGAAGAGTCTTGGGCAGTACACTCTTAAAATAATGATGTATTAAATGCATGTCTCCAGTTAAATAATGGAAAGGTTAAGCAGCGTATGACACAGTACTGCTCAGTAGGTGAAGGTCCTGTTCAAATCCAGCTACTTCTGCTTACAGTTTTAATCATAGATGCCTGGCACACTTACATGATTATGGAGAGTCTATGTACTGGATGTCCATACAGAAATTTAAAGAACGATAAATAAAAGCACAAAAAGACTCCAGGGACAGTAACAGAGATTCACGCTTGCTTCAGTTGCTCTTGACTTTCGGTGGCCACGGCCCCCGCACACAGATAGCGGCCCGCTGGCTCTCTCTGACGCTCCCTGGCTGCCTTCAGATTGACTTTGGCAGAACACGGTGTGCTTTGCATAGAAAGTGAACCGTGATCGTGACAACCAGCCGTGCAATAGATGCCAAGTGATGTTGCTGGCGTTTCACTTGAACACTCTTGACAGGAGTGACCATGGCCCTACAGTCAAGTGTATTGTGTAATGTGTCATTTTTAACACAGACGTATACATCAGGGTGAGTGGACGGGGGCGTGGCTGTCTCTGGGGGGAGGAGCTGGCATGACACCAGTGTGAGTGGATGGGGGGGCGTGGCCATCTGTAGGGGGAGGGGCAGGCATGACATCAGTGTGAGTGGATGTGGGTGTGGCCTTCTCTGGAGGGAGGGACAGGCATGACACAAGAGTGAGTGGATGGGGGTGTAGCCATCTATGGGGGGAGGGGCAGGCTCTACTCCCCTGTCTCGTTCACTATATTGTAATTTTTTCTTTTTTTGTTATTTCTTTCTTCTTCCTTTCTCATCACTTGGTCATGAACCTGTCCCGGCCCTGAAGGCCCAACTTCAGCCTCCTATTCCAAAACAGCCCTCTTTCTCATGCTCCTGCTGAGCTGTGACCTCATCCCAGCCCGTCCCTGTGGCCCTAAAGAGGGGGATTCCCCATCCCTCACCCCCTCCCATTCTGGGCTACATCACCACATCACATGACCCTGGCTTCCTGACTGGAGTGATTAATCCTTGAAGCAGCTGAGACTTTGACAAATGACATCATCACCAATAGACTGTCTAAATGTTTGCATTTGAAGTCATCTGCTGAACTTTTTACTTCAGTGAATGATTTCATGTTTAGCTCTCCTGCTTAGACAACAATAGTTATACAAAAGACTGGGCTTATAAATTATAAACAGCCATTTAACTGCCCATAGTTAATTCATAAAAATTTGCATATTTTCCTATTAGCATAGATGGTTACATTAACTGAGTGGAAGAGTCATTATTACTGAGCCGTTGAGTTCAATCACATGGTTAAATAGAGTCATGGACTTTTAGCCTGTGGCGTCTGCATGACGGCTGCTTGAATCTGCCTGCAGTCTGGACGAGAGCATCTTTAGATCCCGTCCGGATGTCGGGAGTGAATCGGCACGCATCGTGTCGCCTGGGAGAACGGGAGATGTTACCGAGGCAACAGTGAAAGGGCACCTCACCGACTCGGGAGAGAGCCTGCTCCAGTGATTTAAAGTCAACAAAGCGAATCAAAGGGAATGTGTTGAGAACAGGGTGGAAGGGCCGAGGTCAGTGAGTCACGGTCGGTGAGCCGCCAGTGTCTGGGTGCTGTCCTTGTTCTCCACATTAAGGTCAGTTGTAATGGCGGTCCCCCCCCCCAAAAAAACAGCATAGACCCAGTAGTATCTGTGTCTCCTGGTATAGGGAGCCAGGATAAATGACACGGACATGACAAGCTGTCAATAGATGCCGCACACGAACCCACACCTCCACTCAGATGTATTGGTAGCCGTGGCGACGTAGGTGACTAGGTATCCTGTCCGTCATTCCCACTGCAATGATGGTGATGTCACCTTTACCTCATCTGAAGTACATCAGCTCTGTTGGGGGGAGGGGGGGGCATGGTAAGTTGCTGCAGAACCAAGCAAACCATCAAAAGCAAGAAGAATCACAGAGAACATTCTGGAAAAAAGGAGGGTTAGGGTTAGGAGTTCAAGTTGGCCGACCAGGACGCACCAGCATAACAAGCAGAGCCCCTCCCTTCATAATCACTCCAAGCCCCGGGGGGGCTTCAAGTACTGGGGGAGATAAGGCCTAGCATGAATCAGGCAAGCTGTAATGCTGCTGATTAGCATGACAAAGGTGGGGGGGCACTCACAGTGGGGTGGCGGGCCTCGTTAAGAACCAGCCCAGTGGCAATTATCACACGCGTGGCTGTAATAGCTAGCATGTCTGCTATGCTTTCCGGCTGAGTTTTAATTTGCTTATTTTTACCCGTCCTGCCTCCCATCCTCAACGAGGGAAAGATCCTTCTGTGTGAGGTTGCCGTCACCTTCACCCAACGCAGGGGAGAGTGGAACCAGCTAACCGACGGGCTAAGATGAGCAACCTGTCCCTTTTAGGCATCCTAACAGAAAATAAATAATGGGACTGCACTCTACGGACATGTTAAACCTCACCAGCTACAGACCATCTCGCCCCACTGTGCTCATCAGCAGTTCCCAAAGTACTGATTTTAATCACATGAGTTGATTTAGTCTTATAAACTTCTTATATATATTTCAGCAAAATTGATTATTACGCACTCAGATAACACACTCCTGTAGTGTGAACTATGTGTGAACTTCCTGTACTGCAGATTCACCACACTGTGGTCTTCCTGTACTACAGTTTTACCGGACTATGGACTCTCTGTACACCATTCTTACTCAGAGGTGTACAGTCTTTTCCACAAAAGGCCTTTTTGTATGCGGGTTTTCACTGCAACTCTCTAATTAGATTACTAATTAGAGGACAGATTAGCTGAAGAGTCCTCACACCTTGAACAGCTGACCTAAAGGTTACCCCAAAAACCTTCATACACACTGGCCCTTTGTGGATATGATTACTGAACCTCTGATCTTACTGCACGATGCATTTCCCGTACTACAGTCGTACTGCACTATACATTTCCCGTACTACAGTCGTACTGCACTATACATTTCCCGTACTACAGTCTTACTGCACTATGCATTTCCCGTACTACAGTCTTACTGCATTATGGACTTCATGTACTACAGTCTTACTGCATTATGGAATTCCTGTACTTGTACCTCCTGGGTTGGACTGTTACTGATACTGATACAGAAAGGAAGCTATCTGATGATTATCTTGAATCTTTTATCTGTAATGGGGGATGTCATCATATTTCATATTCTGCAGCAGAGACTGCGTTTCTATGGCGATACCACAAAACTGCTACTTCATTAATTTCTGTCATGTATGGCATATTTTTTTAAATGAAAAAAGATTAATTCTCGAAAACAACGCATTTTAACAAACCGGACTGTGTTCTGACAGACCGACAACCTTGCCTTTTCAATTCACTCATTTATTGGCTTGTGAGACACAGCTCCAAGGTGGAGGAAGTTCATTCACAGATCCCACAGAAGTTCCTGATCTGTGGAGCCATTCGGCGTCTGGACATGGGCGATGGAAAGCACCAGAAAGGTCTGGGCTGCGGGGGGAGTGAGGGTAAGGAAGTTTCTGGCATCCTTCCCAGCATGCCACACACATGGCTACAGCTGCCACAAACTGCATGTCCGGTGAGATCGAATAAAGCCCCTTTGTCTTCTGCCCTCATACCAAATACGCAAGATAATGCAGCCTCCAGGGGTATCGTCTAAATGCGATTGTCTTTTTATTGTTCGTTCTTCTCCTTGAAATTTTGGACGAGGATTCCCAGTGACGTAGCCGTGGTCTCTCGGCCTGCCTGCACAGAAATACCACACCAATCATACGCACGACGTTATCAAATCTGCCACACCATATTACCATTCCAAAATATTGACAAACCAGTAACACCAACATTACCCTCGAGGAAAAGATGTAGATGACATGTTGCAATATAAATATTTGCTCAGTATTTCGTGCCAGATTCTTTGTTTCTTGGAAGAGACACTAATAGATTCATGCTCATACTATTAAGACAGAAATAGTACAGTTTTATGCTGTGTAAACAGCACTGGTGCTGAGTGGTAAGTGTCTCTCGTGCGAGTCCATTTCCTCTCGCAATAGTACCAGAAACCACAAACGCTGCAAAGATCCCAAAATATCTGAGCGCATTCTTACCGGTGATCCGCCCACGCAGACGTGCTGTCAGACCTTGTGATATTCATTAGCTTGGAGGTAATGTGGAGAGCCCCACTGCACCATTTAATGGCCATGCAAATGCGGTCATTTGAATTATCATGATTTTCAGGATTTGCCAGAGGGACTTTGCATGAATGAACAGGATCCAGAGGGCTTTGTGTCAGGCCAGGTGGATGATGTGCTGGTCTGAGGTCAGATCTGAGAGGTTCGTGCTGCCCCTGCCGCGCCTGGGCTGAACTGAGAACAGATTCATCTGGGCCAGGTGCACCTCACCTGCTTGCTGATCATTAATGGCAGGCATTAGCTGTGTCCGAATTCAAGGGCTGCATTCAAAGACTGAATGCATCGCTGCAATGCATCAACACTGTCCCATTTTGAAATTTCCTTCAAATGTGCTCTAGAAATGCGTCCTTCTTTTGCCGAGTTACAAAGGATCTACCATGGATCCTTCGTAGCCCAAGATATCCCAAAATTCATTGTGCGGCAGCCTACAAAGGCTACGTAGACCGTGTCCTTCGAAGGATGTAGCCCCCGCACTCAGACACAGTCATTGACACAACATGCTGTGTCCCAATTCAGGGGCTGTATTCTCCAAAGGACTCAACTGGCACAGCCTTTATGGGTGGAAGCTGAAAAAATCCATGCAATGAATCTTGGGATAGGTTGTGCCACCCAGTGGATCCTTTGCGGCCTAGGAAAAGAAGGATGGATTTCTAGGTCGCATTTGAAGGGGCCTTCGAAATGGTACAGCCTTTTAGCGCCACTGTGACGCATTGGGTCTTTGAATGCAGCCTTGGAAGGATGCAGCCCCTGAAATAAGCCACAATTATAGTGTTCCTGAGCCCTCCAGTCATGAAAGGTCAAAGGTGAATGAGGATCATCTCTGTGGAAAGAGGAGGTAGCGATACTCAGAAAATATAATTCTGCTAGCAGTCCATTGCAGGTGATTAATTTAAACATCAAGCAGAGATTCAGTTTAATCCTAAAATTGGAAAAAAAATCAACATATCAATGAGAGGAAACAAATAAACACCATTCCACTGTTTAACGACAGACCTACCATATCTGCATCCCGGTGGCTGTTCATACACGACAAGAATACAAGACGTTAAGATGATTTTCTGGGTTACAAGAGCCAGGTGTGGATTAGACCACCATATTAACTCCAAAGATGAAGGTGAGAAGGTTCTGATCTGAGATAGGCACCTGGCCATAAGCCAGGTTCAGAGATCCAGCAGAGAGCTTCTGAGACTTTCAAAGACTAATCGGGGACCATGGATTAATCATCAGGGGTGAAAAGTATGACTGATGTCAGCCTCTACGTTCACCTTCATAGGAGGATGACGACTAACAGCTAAAAGTATTAGCACTTAGACATCTGCACCAATTACTATGGCCATATTAGTGACTGTAAATTCTACAGCTGTAGTAACTTGTATCTATAGTATATATAACTTGCCAGACCCTCATCAGCTTCACTTCACAAAAACAGCAACAGCAGTAATCTAGTAGCTGTAGCTGTTTTCTCCTTGTGGACTAGCTGACCGATATTGCTTTCTTTAGATCTCAGTTTAATAATTAAACAGAATTTCGCTTTCCCTATATCTGAGACAAATTTGAGGGGAGGAAAAAAGGAAAACTAATTAATTCCCTAAAAACAAACTAGATCTGAGTTACATTATTCATTTTCTCAGCAGGTAAACAAGGAACAAAACAGAGTGTGACTTATTCAGGAGGTAAAATACCATCTAAAAGGAGGCAATTTAACCGCCTGCACTGATCAAGGCAACACAGAGCAGTAAGCTTTGGGAGAAAGACCCTGCGGACGCTGATCAAAGACACGTACAGCCACATCTCTGTAGTTTAGCCGGTGTTTGCTGTCTAAAATGGCAAACTCTCCTACACCTCAGCATTTAATTAGTAATAACATATTCCAAAGAGTTCCAAGTAAAAACCAGTGGTAAAACGTGACTGAAAGTTGCTTTTTTTATTTCCTAAACTGGGAAAACCTCCTTTGAGCTGCAGTGACAGGGAAGGGCAGGCCGAACAGGGAGATGGGGAAGCAGCCTGGGACTAATCAGCCGACCCAACCCATGTCCCCCACCCCTATGATCATAAAC
Organism: Mormyrops boulengeri; assembly: GCA_026781065.1. Taxonomy (NCBI): domain Eukaryota; kingdom Metazoa; phylum Chordata; class Actinopteri; order Osteoglossiformes; family Mormyridae; genus Mormyrops; species Mormyrops boulengeri. The sequence goes on from JAODLD010000124.1 coordinate 415,180, forward strand.
GAATGGCCAGCGGGTGCAAGAGGGGGTGTCTGGGTCAGTTATGAAGAGATGGACGCATCGTAGTGGAAAAAGTATTGATGAAGCCATTTACTGCCTGGCAGAAATCCACAGGGAATGTTCCGCACACCCCCGGCCATTTGGGGAGTGGGGGGAGGGGGGAGGATGGTGCTCCTGGCATTTTGACTTGTAATTTCTGTCGCCACCCTATCCTGCTGCGAAAGAGGGCAATGGATCTTCACCCCTCACCGCCACACTATCAGCACCTCACAGGGTTGTCCGCAATGTCGCCACGGCGATGGGCAGGTGACTGGGTCCTATGAGGAATCAGCAATTTGTGTCATTTTGCGGCCCCCAATCCCCCCCACCCACCACCCGCCCTGTCTCTGAATGCCCCAGTCAGCTGTCGGAACATAAGTAAGAAGATTACAGCGGAAAGGACAGGCCAGGCGTCTAAATTCATTAATTTAATCCCCTAATCCTTCAATAATTGGTGAATACGAGACTGACTTTCTGCTGCCCAGTGCACATCCTCTGTTAATGCACTGGGGGGGGGGGGGTGCGGGGGGGTCTCCCCTTACAGCCGAATCCTTATCGAGTCCAGGTAGAGCAGCATCCCCCTCCCGCCATGGGCCACCCTGCTTAACACGCTGGTGCACCCCTCCACACACCCCCCCCACATCCACCCCTGGCTCTCTCCAAATATTTGCTAAATACCGAGCCACCTAATCTGTCGGGAACAGGGCGCCTCTGTCTGTGCTCCAGGACACCCCCACACAAGGGAGATTTGGGCCATCAGAAGGACGGGGGCTCTGGAGTTGAGAGAGGGACTCGGGGAGGGGGTGGGGGATGGTACTAAACTTCTCAGCAGTGACGTTTTGTCGATGTCCCTAGAGAGACAGAAAAAGGACAGGAACAGAAAAGGCCGTATATTTGGGGGGGGGGGTGTAGACAGGGAAAAAATTTCTTGACTAAGAGCGAGGAAGCCTGTTATTATTGTTAGTTATTGATGTACCTGAGTATGGCCACGTGCAAATCTTTCAAATCTTTACTGTACGATCGTCATGCCTTCTCCAGGGAGACATCGTCTACTTTAGTTCTCTTTATCAATAATTCAATAAGTCAAGTAAAGCTTCATTATCATCCCAGCCATTACAATACACAAAGAAACACAATAATGATCATCCTAGACCCACGATGCAACATTTCAGGAGGAATGTCCTGTAATGTCAATAATTACCAGTAGGTATTTTCAGTTCCAGACAAGTGTGCACACAAATACACATGCATTTACATGTATGTAACAGTATTATTTTATTACCTTGTAAATAGTTTGTAGGGATTGCAAACTACCCCAACACTTTTGACGTTGCCAGCTTTAGGTTTATAATACAATGAGATCTGCTGTAAGATTTCTTGTGTGAGCGTGAGAATCTGAAAGTATGAGTGTCAGGCGTGAGAGCTGGAACCCCTGCTTCAAGACAAGGCCCAGACGCAGCACAGACAAGGCTGCCACTGACAATCAGAGAGGTACGTCCTCTGCGATTTCCCTGTAAACATCACAAGAGAAAATTGTTAGCACCGTCCACCGTCAGTAGTGTTGCATGTAGCAAGTCCTGTCACCCAAAAGATTCAGGGTCTAGCAAACATCTGTCAGAAACACTAGACCCAGCTGTGTACGGCCTTTATTATGACTGCCAGCAGAGACCTCACTGATATTCTTTACTAATTCAACAGACTGGGAAAAAAAATAAATAATTTTGTCACCCTTATTAATATCAGCTTACAGCATGATTTATAATTTAGCGCACGATTAATTTATGCGTGCGATTCATTTCTGTGCATAAATACGGAAGACTTTGCACCACTGAAGCTTAAATAAATCAGAGGTACGACACTCAAAACAACAGGAAATGGATCTTGTAAAGCCCGTGTTAGCTGTTGGCGGCGGGCTGCCGTTCATCTCTGCCGTTTTACCTGCGGTACGCACTCCCGCAGTCGTTCATTATCACCGTGATTTATTTCACGCTTCCGGCCGAGGCGTCTCTGAAGGAGAAGCCCGGGAGAGTAAATCCCCCCATGAGCGGCATTAACTCCGTTACACTCCCTTTTCTGATACGCTTAGTCCTCTGTCGGCTGGAGTTCAGAAGGATCGGCCGTGGTTTAACATGGATGGACGTTTCGCTTTCATGCATATCAAACGACGGGACTTGCAATGATCGCAAAATGTGCGCCGGGCGCAACTTGCGAGTGCGTTAACCACGGCTTTGTGTTTGTTTTTCAGAAAGCGGCATGTGTAACACCACTCATTTTTTCTTCATTGCGTTAATCGTTTCAGTCCTATTTGAAAGTCATTTATACTGAACTATAAGTGACTTTCCGACACCCGTCATACTGTAAGAATGGGATTTTAAACGTGTTGAATTTTTCCTTATCATAATTTCACATTTGACTTCTCCTGACATTTACAGCGTACTCACACATTAACACGTAAGTATATTGCCCCCCGTTATCCGTATACCTGCTGGCGCGCACCCAGCTGTGCCAAAACAGACAGGATCCGCCGCGTCGTCATCTGACGGCATCTGGCTGCTTCGCAAATACATATAAGCCTTATGAGTCATAATAAATGCCTGTTTGGCGGTTTATTCCATGACAATCAGAAAATTCCAGTTGCATTGTCAAACAAACAATCAAAAACACAAAAAACATACAGAATGTAATAAATTTATGTTTCCGACATAAATGAGACTAGACTAATAAGAATGTCACACAAACTGCACGTTCTGCATCACCAGACTGGCTTGCAGTCACGATTTTTTTCTACCACTGACTTGTGTTTGGTTTTCATAAAGTTATAAAGTTAACCGCTGTTTTTCAGTTAAGCTGACTAGACGTCAAAACTTAACACGTCGTCTATTTAGAATCAGCAGGAAACATGCTTTAAAGAACCTCGCGTTTCTGACACATTTTACCGACGTTATGTTTATATTTATATTCTCATGTGATACCTCTTTATTTTTAGTGTTTTACAGACACTGTATGTATAGGAGATGTGCGGAAGGGCGACGTGTTCGTAACGAAAGCAGCACTGGATCGTTTTCGATTTACTCATCACCTGGAGATCTTAAAGCTCATCTAAACATACCTACTCAGCGCAGCTTGGCATCTCAGATAATGAGCTGCTTCAGACTTCCTATAAATATCTGCGACTGTTGTGTCAGACTAGTTAAGCTAAACAATATTCTGCCTAATATATAAATCTCACCAACTGTAACAGTAAGAATCTATATCTATATATTAATAGCAAACATAATTATAAAGATGTGCAGGAAGGTTCTGTATCTTATTATTCATTGTGTTTTTTTATGTATTATTATATGTGACTTGTGTGTACTGATGATAACATGTGACGTGCTTTTTGGCTACAACGTTCAGCCTCCACGGCGATTCCATCAGCAGCAGACGCTTCTGATAAGCCGTCGAGCCCTGTCCTCCCGCCCAGCCGTCCTCCCGTCCGCCAGAAACCTTGCAGGCTCGTTAGATTAGAGCCTAACAAAGCAGGGGCTCGGTAGCCTGAATCCTGTTTAATTAAATGTATTTATTAGCTGGAAAGCATGTAATTAAGCACAGTGCCAGGAAAGGCGTCCTGCTGAATTAATCCGTACGGAGCACATCGAAAAACAGGAAAACGGAGCAGGGATGCGACAAAGGGGCCAGGCGGGGTGGTGTGAGACAGACCCTCCCAAGCTCTCACTGTGTGAAGGTCACCACGACGACCAGGCACTTCTGGCCATCTCTGTTTCGTATCATAACACACGCAATGGCGCAGTTTTCCAGTAGCTTGAAACGTCCTTGAACTTGATGGGAGATGGAGCTGTCACCCCCCCCCCCCCCCCCCCCCCCCCCCCCCCCCCCCCCCCCCCCCCCCCCCCCCCCCCCGGCCCCCCCCTGGAGGGGTCCTGGGTATGACGTTAATCTACATCCAGCCTTATAAGGAGATCCTCCAACTTACAAGGAAATCTGGGGGTTGGTGGCTGGACTGGCACTCCAGCCACCGGAAAAAAACTCACACTGGTCCGTTCGGACTAATGTGGTGCTGAGGTATCACCTGCCACATGGCTGCACTCAGGATCTCTTCCCTGAGGTGGTTTGTTGTGTGGTGGGTGTAGCAGCGCAAATTATATCAGTGCATGCTCCTTACCTCTTAGATGGCCTTAGACTGCCCCAACGCCAATGAAACGTTTTGTTTCAGCATGTGAGGTATCAGTCCCTGCTATTTGCTCTGACATACCTTTTAGCTGATCACCTCATACAACCCTTATCAGAAATGAAGCCAGATGTTGCAGCAAGAACGGTATTATTTGCTTCTGCTATTTTGGCACATTTAACATCCGTAACAGAAGCATCGGGCCCTTATCTGGACATTGAACCATCCACAGTCTAACAGCCTGCCTCGGTCTACATAATTTCATGCCCTTTTTTTTCAGATCGGCTCCATGAGAAAATTCCCCACATATGTGTTCAATGTGACTTTCATGTGGCACTTATGTACTTCGGTCTTTTGTACTGGACTTTCTGATTAGCAAATTATCTATAATGACAAAAAAAGCAGATCCTATAAATACTGCCTTGTACATTCCCATGTGCTGCTACTAGCTCATTATGTACACAGTCACCCAAGTGCCTGCAGTGTCGGTCTATCATTCATTGCTTCTTGGGAAATACTTTACTTTGTTGATGTGTCTGCAAAGTCAGCCCACAGATATGTGGTGAGTCATGTGGCAGATTAGCCGACTGAGTCCTTAATAGTATGTGTGCATGTGTGTGTGTCTATGTTTGCAGTGTCTATAAAAAATCTTAGATATATTTCACGATATTTTATAAAGGGTCAGCACACCTGATTAAGTCAGCATGTTTTTGCCAGTTCTTTCAGAATTATTAATGTATAATATTGCTTTATTTAACCTTTTAAAAATTTATCAGCAGTAGAAGCAGTGAAACAGTGCTAGGAATTATAATGACATCCTTAGAATCTTTATAATGATAAAATACACAATGGTGTATAGTATCTGACATACTTTAATATTTGTCCCTCGGGAAAATAACGCCCTTTATCCCGATGCTTGCATGCATCCAGATATCTAGATAATGCAGCTACGTTGTCGCTGTCATATGGCTGTGTTATAAATATTATATACCACTAAAATAATCTTAATATTATTTCAAAAGTTTACGTTTCTGCTTGTACCACGGTACCATTGAAAGGGTGAAGCCAGTTTAAATCCTTTGCCGTCCTTTTTCTCGAAGCTCCCTCCTTAATTATTTCAAATGTGATTTTAGGTATTGACGATCAGGTTGCTGTAACACTTACGAACTCTTTAGCATCTGTTCGCACAATGAGACCGGCGCCGGAAGTGCCCTGCCGGTTTTTATCCTCCCATGTGCTGGGTTACGATCCGCGCAAGAGCGTTGGCATTGGAAGACACCGGCTGATTAGCTGCGCAAAAAATCTGGCCAGTGAATCCCTCAGCGAATGTGTCCAAGAGCCACCCGGGAGCATGGAAATCGGAAATATTTCTGGAAACAGGATGCTCTCCGAGTCGCGCTCAGCCCTTCGGTTTGGCACCGCATTTCTCTGCGAGGCTGCAACACACGACCTGGGAAGGGAAGGCGTTTTAAAACCCTGTTTACCACAGGAAGCTGCAAAGTCCACGGAAAGCGTGGGAGCAGAAGCATGACAGAGGGCCCCCCTGTTTTGCAGTAAGAATTTAAACAGAAAAGCAGTTATATTTACTAATATGAGCGCGCAATAACGTAACGCTGATGTAAAAAGGATTATCATTCAACGTGTCTAGTACCGTGTTTCTCAGCTGTTTTTTATTTTTTTTTAAATAAAATGCACTAAATTGGTTTTTTCTTTTAATGTGTGCCTTAAAACTTTTTTGTGTCCCCCATAACGCTTGTTAATTTAATAAACGTAATTGATTAAACTTCATTTTATATAGATTATCTTGGGTATTTAGGCCTATGTACTGTTACCCAACGTATATTTTACCCGTCATAAGTTCTTCAAAATGGATACAGTCAGACAACACAGACACATATATTTTCAGTCATATCTATATAAAAATACACTTTAAAACTTCATGGGATTCAAAATAAGTTCCTTTATCAGTAAACAAATTCAAGGGCAGGCAGAGTATTATGTGTCATGACAGATTTTAAAATTCATATGTTACGAGGTTCCAATTCTAATTCGAGGGCTGGAAGGATGAGTTTTTTTTTCTTTTAGCCAAAGTCCAGCAGCAAAACTTCATTGAAACCATGTGTCCCTTAGGTGAAATAAAGCGCAGACCCCAAGGAAAACTATATAGATTGCCATAACCACATGTACTAAATTAGGCCAACAGACCGGTACTACTGTCTAGTTCATCTTGACAGGTCCCCACAATTATGCTAAGCCATTATATTCGAAAATGAAAATTTAAGCAAGAAAAACACACTGTATAAGAATGGTAACAAAGTTTAATGCATGGAAACATGTGATCCCAATATAAATGGCATACCAACCACTGTATTCCCAGACACTGAATCTGTATGTCTGCTGCTATCTATCAACCCAAAGCAATTAGTGGCTCATCTCTCCAGAATCCTGAAAACCATAGATTATTCTCTCTGGCTCCAAGAGAAGCCGTTTCTTTGCAATGGAAGAAACTGAATATTGAGGAGAGGGAGCAGAAATAAGAAGAGACTCTGAAAAGCCGGGATGATGAGGGATACACTGAGTGCCCGGTTAACGTGACCCAAACGGGCTGTCGGGGGGGCCGCGCTGATTTTATTTGAATTAAACAATGATGAATGGAAAGTGGCACAGGCTATGTTTGCACACATTAAAAACCCCAGTTATAAATACATTCTGATTTAATGCATTTATTAGCCCTGCTTAAGAAAAATCATAATGTCGGTCACTATCTTTTTACATTTTAACTGGGCATAGTTCATTTAATTTTTACACAGTTAATTATTAAAGTGTAGAAAGCCTTTACATATGTGAACATGAAGAGATGGTGCAGAGTTAGAAGACAGCTAAGTAGTTCCCAGGCTGACAGGCTTGTCCAGATGTCAGACAATCGAGATGATTCTAAGGTCAGATCAAGAAAGGCAAAAGCACCAGATTTACTTCAAAGTCACCATAGTTATTTTAAATATGAAAAGCCACCTCTGTGGTCTGGGATTTGTGAATGGGGAGCTTGTGCTTTTTAGGATTTCTTTACAATCTTTTAACAAATGTATCTGCGTTCACTTGTGTCATTGGCTCATTTAGAAAATGGGACCTGACAAGGGGTGGAATTTTGCAGCGCGTAACAACGAGGCTGCCATTCCCGGACTGACCACAGAGGGCGCTTTTGCCAAGCCCTCGCAGTGGGAGTGTTCCCTGCCGAGTCCCCTCCTCCTCCCAGATAGCAAGCAAGTGATTTCTTTCTATTCAATTCCTCCAAAAAAAGGAGGAAAAAAACGGCTGCATAGCCAGTACCGCTCCTGCGGCGCCGAATCGCCATCTTCGCCAACATACCCGCATTTGTGTCAGTGCCACTGCCCGATGCATCGAGGAAGCTGAGCACGTCCGCCGAGGATCTGCCCGATTATACGGCAGGTGAAGATAACATTTTATCCGCATTTGGATTTGCACGGGGATACAGTAAAGGGCGGCACAAATTCCGGTAAGACTCCGGTTCTGTTAATTACAGTATTGTTGTAATGTAGCAGAAGCTTTCCTGCGCTGTATTTGGTTTAAGGATGCGAGGGTCCGCTTTTGGTATCTTTTTGAGTGAACCATTAAATGCTTTATTCTAGATAGCGGCACGTTTGCAATATTACTGGCTTTCCGGGGTAGCCGGACGCCTGCCAGTTCATTCATTCTCACGCATTATTTCTGGTTGATTGCAGCTCAACCCTCAACCATTGGCATTGTTAGATAAGTGAAAACAGTCGCTGCCCTGATTTCGTCATTAGTTAATTGCTCCGAATTAATAACCAGGCAAAACTGCACGAATATGGTTGGGATATTATTTCCCCCTGTTAATCTAGTGTATAAACCTTGTTAGGCACAGTTAATCGGTTAAAAGGAACAGGGTGGTTTAACATAATGTGTGCGTGGGGTGGGGGACCGTTCGCCGTCACAGTCTTAGCGGCACCGGAGTACCAGACCGTGCATGTTTAATATGCAGTTCTGCCGTCTCTGATCCAGGCATAAAACAGGCATGTTTCTGCCTGTCTTTATATAAAACAGCCGTGAAGATGAATACGGTTTCTGGAGTCCGCGTCCGTGGTTCTTGCGATGTGTGCTGCCGCTGCAGACTGCACGCGTTTTGACTTGTGCGCTTGCGTCCCCGACCTGCAGGGGTCGCTCCACCTGTGGCGGGTGCGCGACAGGTTGCATCGCGACGCGCCTTTCAGTCAGGCAGACATCGCTGGCATGGCGCTATCCCGAGACTTATGTGGTTCTTTCATCTTGATGGGCAGAACAAAATAATTTTATTGTGCACGTATCACAATGCATTTCTTGAATCTTTGAATTATAATGGATTTGCTGTCGGATTTTAAAATCCTTTTCTTTTAATGCCGCTTTTACTCTTCACTGTACTGACATGTTGGCAAACGTAACTCATTTACACATTATTGTTTTTCTGGACACACAGGCTTAAATTAATACGCGTCTTTCATTTGGAAGTTGGCTGCTTTTAAAGTCGCAAAAAATATTTTAAATAAATATCCCTACATTGGCGTAATTTCGACAATGCAGTTGATTTATTTGTTGTTGTTGGTAACTTTTAAAGTACTTTCGTAGACACCCATTAAGTTGAAAGCACGAGCAAATGACTTGCTTCATCTGGATGGGTTGTATGTTGCTGCTGAATATTTTATAAAGTTCTCTGCGCTTACTGTGTGTATTTGTTGTAAAAACACATGTATAATTAATCAACTTGGGAATAATTTCTTAGTTAATATAAATCACAATGGTTTTATAAAATACTGCTTTGAAGCTATCGTTGTCTTTGATGTTTGGGACATTGTGAAATATAGGCAGGGAGCACTTGCAGACCTGTGTTTGAGTTTTGTTGCAACTGTAAGGTTGTGTGTTTAGTAACTTCCATGTTTGGGGTGAGCGAATGAAGTTCCATGATGGTCATGTGTTGTGGTCCAGAATCCGGGTACGAACGGTCAGGGTTTCAAACACGGAATTCGATGACAGTGTTCTGGAGCTCCACAGGAAGCTTGGAAAATGGAATACAATGATAGAATAGTGATACTTTACTCATCCCCAAGGGGAAATTGCATTTTCACCTGTCCAATCTTGCCTTCCATGAAACACAGACACACACAGAGGTGAGAGCGAGCTTGGGGGGTCACGGTGCAGGGTCAGCCAGCACGCCAGTCTGCTGAACCCGGGATTCGAACCAGTGACCTTCCGATCACGGGCACAGAGTTCGTGTTCAGTCAGCCGTGTTTTGTAATGATGTCTCCTGCTCCTGGTGCCGCCGCTTGGTTTCCTGTTCGCATTCTGCTTCGTGCTGCAGGCTCTGGATGCCTTTCCTCCTGTCAGATGTCTGCACAGCACCTTTTTATCTCCCCGTCTAAGCAGTTCTGGGGGAGTCGTGCTGCCCTGTGTGCTTTGGGATTGTGTTGCACTTTTCTGCTGCCATGTGAGGAAGCTGTGATTTATTGCCTTTCAGTGCATGTGCTGGATCTCTCTCCTGTTTTCTGAGGCTGTCAGTCTGTGTCGAGAACAGCATCTTCCCTTCTACCTTTCTAGCGCCTCCACCTGGCCACAGGTCTCTGAAACGCAGGTCCCACCCATCTAAGAACACTAAGACTAAGAACACAGTCTATTATGTTGATGACGATTGTGGGTTTTTGCGGTTAAATAAGGCAGGATAAACTGCAGTTTACTATTAAGATTTGTGTAGATTTATGGATTCGTGAAACCCCTGTTCTCTATTCTAGATTAACCTAATTTATAAATAACGCTTTTTTCTTTTATCAATTTTTTGTTTCTTTTGCTCATTATTTTTTGCACATTATGCTTGCATTTGGGGGCCAGTTTATTTAAAAAAAATTTAATACATCTTCTCCAAACCTGTATTAGGTACCATCTCCAAGTAGTCAGGTAAAATATTTGGGTTGTAAACAAAACCTTTACTGACTCGGGAGTTTTTCCCAGGCCCATGTAGAGAGAGATTTTTTTTTCTATGGTGAACAACCGTTTCTGAAACTCCTGGAAGTTAGCGACCCTGGCCGTATGTGCTGTATTTCTTAAACATCCCACATATTGTTCCATGTGGAGTACAGTCCTTAAGGGAGTGAAACACCCTTAAACACTACATTTTTATCTTCTTTTTCATTAGTCAGCAAGGTTAAAGTATTGTGTGTGTGTGGGGTGGGGGGGTGGTAACATTTAAAGGGCCCTACCCAGTAATTCTGCTATGGTGTTGTCCAGCCAACACTGCTTCTCCTTTCAGTAAACATGGACAGCATAGTGTCTGGTAGCCTAACACAGGGTTGTGGGTTCAAATCCAAGTTCCACTTTGTGTGTGTGCATGCATGTTCTTGTATTCATCAGGTGCTATTCATCCCAAGTCACATACATTTGGGGGCAATTGGAGAAATCATTCTACTGGCCCTGGAATTCAAACCAGCAACCGACTGGTCGCAGGCACTGAGTCTCGCCCTGGTCCGGCACTGGTAGGAGAGGGGTAGAGGCCGCAGTCCTGAGATGTGCAGTTAGGCTCATTAGTGTCTCTACACTGCCTGTAATATGTGATTTGTGTGTTTGGATATGTGCCCTATGCTGGACTGGCCCTCCATCCAGAGTGTACCCCAGTTTTGTGCCCTATCCTGCCTGGGACAGGCTCCAGGCTCGCCTCCGATCCTGTCCAGGACAAACAGATGGAAGATGGATAGATATTTTTAGTGCTTTGGTGCTCCAAGCCCAATACACAGGTGTATGGTGTCCTCCGTTCCTCCTTTATAGACATCCTCTGAAATGTAATCTGTTTTTGTCGTGTGCCGTGAAATGTAATACATACGGTGAGCATGATCATCCCAATCCGTTTGACTATTTCTGTATTCTTTATTTTTATGGAAATAAAGTATTTAAAAGTTGTGGTTTTGAACGTAAAAATTTAACTGTTCATAAAATTTGTAGTTTGTGCTTCTAAAAATGTTTTTATATTTTTTTTTATGCATGTCGGGGGGGGGGGGGGCTAACCGTATTCAGCTGAACGATGAAAGTGGAGGGAAATTGGTCAAACAGTGACACATTCAAATTCACCACATTGGATCCACTCGGTAACCGGTTTGTTGGCCTCAGTTACAGATGAAGGGGTTCGTTTGTTCCTCTTGCATAAGAAGTTCTAAAGAATTCCTGTTTCTAGGCCAATCGGGGGTCAGGGGCGCGGCCATGAAAGGAAAAACGGAAACTCTTATGTGCAGCTTTCCTGCACATGTCTGTATGCACGCTGGTGTGTCCGTGTGACATCTTTCAGTCAAACAAGGTTAAATATATTTCCCATTGTTGTTACAACTGTAAATGTGACAATGCAATGCCGACAGCTGCTTTGAGGAAATTCCTTGTACCCTGTTCACCAAGAGGGTATTTGTGTTCTGCCAACAGCTGATGTCAGTACAGCTAAGTGGCTACAAGAACATTAGCGCACTCTCACACCTTCCTGCAGCCCAGCTATCATGCTGGGTCCTGTCAGAATAGATGCGTGACATTAGACTCCCAGAAAACCCATGTGACGCGAGTCTGAAGTAATCGTTCAGTGCACCAGTATACCCGACAATAAGAACTGATCCTCTAAAAAAAAAAAAATCCTAACTCTTTTTTGCTGGCCATAAGGGGGAATGCACATGCCCTTAGGAGTAAGGATTCGAACCCGGGCTGCTGCCTGTACTGCCTCTGCATCTCTGTCAGCTGAGGCCATGTACTTTTAGACATGGTGTCTTTCACCGTTTTGTCGTTTGCCCATAAATGGCATTTTGTTTTCTATATGCCTAGTCTTATTAATATAGGATTCATTCATTTAAATATTTTAATTAAATCTGGTGTATATTATACAATATTTTCCATCTTTTAGAATTTGTTGGAGGTGTATCCATATTATCATGTTTCAGAAGGTGTACAAAGCAGTACCTAAAAATAATTACGGTCTTATTGTTTACTTTGGCATGAAAATCGACAGTTAGGAGTCAATATTTTGAAAAAGATATAAAATTCCAGCAGTTGCCTGCATCTATATCTGGAAATGTTAAGTAACTTGCCAGTTTTTACCCTAGAATGTTCTGGCAATTGACCCTAAACTACCCACAATTATGATTTTGTTGTGATATTAAGTTTTACTAATCATTATACATTAATTTCTACCCTTTTTTTTTTTTAGTGTTTTGTTCCCGGGAGATGGGTGGGTTGGTATTGATGCAGACACATTATCTAGGCGAAGGGATTAAACCTGTCTAGAGTAGAAAACTTCAAAATTAGATGAGAATTTGGCTTACATTTAATCATAATACTAAGTATGCAAAAATGTTGCACAGCGCAGGGATGTCTGTATTGCACTGAGCCTCCTTTAGATGTGGGATGTACTTTGATTGTGATCATCAAATCCAAAGGCAAATTCAAGTTGACCTCTCATCGATTCTTCAAATGGCTCCTGTCATTGAAAAAGCAGGCAGTGAATAGCAGACAACATTCCAACATCTTAAACCCAGAGGAATTACATGAACCACTTGCTTGATTAAGTATCTTGCCTTTTGCAGACAAGATTAGAACAGTGGTATTGAAACTATGCTGGCAATGCATATTAATCATAGAATGGCAAGAACGCCACCAAGAATGAGATCCTATTTCGCGTTGTGTTGTTCCCATTATTTTTTTTTTATCTACTTATGTTCCACTATTTTGGAGAAATTGTGTGGCAAGTTACCATCTTTATTAAATAGCCAGTTGTTAAAATCCACTTTCACCATATATATACATATAAAACTCTACTAGCCTGGCTATATTTCTTTTACAGTCAATAGTACAGAATGTTCAGTAAGCCTGGAGTGCATGAAACATTCAGTCCAATTTTAGATTATTTTATGCTGACCTTTTTCGGATCTTCATAAACCTTAATGAAATGAGGGATTTCTAAAGTAATTATTTCTCGCTGCTAATCCTTGACATTTGAGGACTTTTGTGCTGAACCTAATTTATTCAGAACATGTTATGTAAATAAGCTCATCAGTCCTCTCCAGGTGTTGTGTTTTCTTAGTGATAATTGTCCTGAGACTGTATGTGGAGGTCCTTCATAATCTTCTCTTATGCATGGAGATGTTGGTGGCTACGTACGTGCACACCCGAATCTGGAACCCGCCTGCCCGATTCTCCGTTGCACCATCACTCTCACGAGGCATCACTACAGCGTCCGCCTTGTCTGTTTGGGGGGCAAAAACTGCTTTTCTTGGAGTCTCTTCTGATGGCTTGAGAGAGAGGCTCAGAGGGTTTGAGGTCTGGCGTTTTTGTTGGGGCCCTGGAAAGATGGGTGAAGTCATCCTCATCCTCCTGAAATCGCTTGTTTATATTACACACTCTGTGGATTGGAACGTCGTCGTAGAAGATGCCCTTCATGGTAGAGAAGTGTTGCATGATGGGATGCAGACCATCATTCGGGATGCTGACGTTTTTAAGGAGCTCCTCTTAAGGGAGTGAGAGCAGTTGGGAAACGTCGTCTTGGTGTGGGATGCATGTGTCTCTTAAACCTTTCATTAGTGGACCAGTTTTAAATTTAGGGAAGTCCCATAGAGGCTCTGCAATGCTGCAGCAGGACCTCTGCTAGTATATTGTAGTATCTTTGGTGGTCCCACTTTAGGAAGTATGTTGACACATTAAAGTTAGTTGTGCAAAAAGCAGGAAAATGATTTGTGGTGCAATAGAGTTTTTACTGCTATGGGTAAGTAATATGTGCAAAGTCTCTCTTCCTGTCTCCCTCTACCCCCCGACATGCAGTTGAGGGCAGACCATGATCTAAGTGTACAAAATCCTGCCAGAGACATCTATCCTGATGACTACCCAAAAGCAATGACACAAATGGAAACCTGACCAGTTTAAATCAAAGCAAAGGAGGAGGGAATAACATGCTTTATTTGTTCATTCATAATGAATCCTCTACTGCTGAAAAGGTCATTTCTTTTGCAATCATATAATTGGAGTCGTAAAATATTTTGACAAATGTTTTGTACACGATGGTTTTTGGAAGCGGCACTTCTGCGCAACGTTCCATCATGATGATGGCGTGTCTCCATTTTTGACTAGGGCCACATTTTCAGCTGTGTTTATGGAACTCTTGTCTGTTTGTGATAATGCATACAAAAAGGTATGTTCCTCTTCTCAGTTCGGGCTACGTGGTCATATTCTTAGGGAAGTTAGAGGCTGTTTATTGTGGTTTATCGGCAAAGAATTGCTTGTGCCAGTGTGTGTTTGTTGTGCTGAGGGTGTGGTCAGCGATTCCAACAATCTGCCGATTCGGCAGCAATAACCAACCTTTAATAAGTGAAGAATGCACTGCCATGGCAACTGGAAATTGTGTAGATAATTGCTTTGTCACTTTCTGTTTGATTAACCATTCTTGGGGGATTGTGGGATCACTGACAGAGGGTCGCTTTTGTAATACTGAATTTTTTTTCCCACAATTCTTAGCATTAGATTTTCAGGACTCTATGCCCTATATTTAAATGTCCAGAAATAGGAAGAGCTTAGGAACTGTCTCCAAATTCCCACATGCATCTTTTCTCCTTTTATCCCTTGTTACTTTTGTCAGCATTTGGATCGAGATGGCTTTCCTTCCTGTAGTAATTCACTGTATATTGAAATGGTGGAATTAGTTTTCTTGGTTCTTATGTGGCCTATGATGTACATCCTAACCCCAGTCCCAGTTTCACATCAGCCTTCCAGTGAATAAAAAAAATATTGTGGAATATGGATGTACAGGCAAATGGTCATACTGTGATGGGTTGGCGCCCCATCCAGGGTTGTTCCCTGACTTGTGCCTGTAGCTGCCGAGATGGGCTCTGAACCCCTGTCGACACTGAGTAGGAGAAGTTGGTATAGACAATAGATGAATGGATAGATATTGGGGAGTAATCAATTTTGAGTACCCCATGCTTTGTGTCCAGAATCATGTATTTTTGTTTGCTGAACCCTATATTGTGAGTTTATCGCTTTGCATATTAACAGAAGTTAATGTGGTTTCAATCAGCTTGTTTGATGCACTGCGCTAAAATGAAGAAATGGTAAATGTTTTTTTTCCCCCCTGCTCACTTTTTCACTTTCGACCAACGTGTTGCTACTCAAAACAACCTTAAGGATGATTTTCTGTGCCAGCAGGTTATGTAACCCTTTGGGGGTTTAATGTATTTATGGTTCAGCTAGAAGGAAAACGAGTAAGTGCAGCTAGACAAGAGCCCCAGAGGTTCTCCATCAATCCTCCTCTTAGGTCTTTTGCTATCTGACTGCATAACTCCTTAAGGCAGTGTTTCCCAATCCAGACCTCAGGGAGCCACAGACAGTCCACGTTTTTGCTCCTACCAGGAGCTGGGAGGGAGTAAAAATGTGGACTGTCTGGCAGGGAGCTCGGAGGAAGCAAAAACAAGGACCGGTTGTGGGTCCCTGAGGAGCGGATTGAGAAACGCTGCCTTAAGGGAAGAGATGTGCAGGTTCAGCTCATTGAGTTATCGACAGGCAAGTACGTTTGGTGTGAGGCATTTGGGCAGTTTGAACGATGCTGTTTACCACCACTCAAGCCATAAAGTCACTTTGAAGATGCTGAAGCAGCATATTCCGCTAACCAGCTAGCTAGCTAGCTCCAATTTTCTGACTCCACTTGCTGGTGATTTATTTCGTTTTTGAAACCTCTGAATTGACCTGAGAAAGAAACAAATCCGCCCCTGGGCCCTTAACAGCTTTACTGTTCCCACATCTTGGTGTACATGTACTCAGAGGGTACTAATCAAACGAATATATGCAAACACGATTCATTCAATTCATTCATGCATTGTGCAAGTCATGAAATCAGTTGTCAAATCCTTGTCAAAGGTCTTGTATGTTCTCCTTTCTTACGGCTAATTGCACAGCCAAATAACTACATAGAATTTTAATAATACTGGTTTTCTTTGACATGCGTTTGGAGTCCTCACCAGAACAGATTAGTCTTTCTTGCATCACTCACTGCAAGTATACCCAGATCGTAATGTATGCTACAGTGACATGCTGCTTGTATCCCAAAGGCTGGGTTTTTTTCCCCCTTTTCATCTGGTCCTTCTGATCGTAACGTTTGTGGAACTTCTACTGAAACAGAAGTGCACCCTTGCCAATTAGCACTTCCCTGAATTCTCCTGTGAATATTTCTGAGCAAGAGGCTCCTGTTCAGATTATTTTGTGAAGTCCTGTCGTTGATGTATTCTCCCGTTTATGTATTTTCTCTAATTTAAACTAGAAAACCTCACTCAGATCAGGGGTTGCTGTGTGCAGTCATCAGGGCAGGGTTGTCAACTTTCGTCAGCTGGTTGGCATGAGATTTTCAGTTCAAGACAAGTCTGCACACTCATTTACATGTATGCAGCCATTTTATTACCTTGTAAATAGTCTGTAGAATTCGCAAACTACCCCAATGCTTTTGATGTAGCTAATTGTAGATTTTCTAATGGAATAATATAGATTTGCCGTAAGATTTCTCGTGTGGATCAGAAAGTGTCTCGATGCGTGAGAGTTGGCAGCTTGTCAGGGCATGTTGTGACAAGGACTCACCAAGTCGTGTGTCCTGCTTTTTTCTTTGTCCTTCTGATGTCATTCCATGCAAGGGCCTACTCCATTGGTGGTGATGGGGGTGATATCTTTACTGCTTCTCAGGGCTGAAAGGGTTGATAAAAGACCCCTTTCTTCATTTGGAGCTCCTAAAGCATTACCTCATGCTTGGTAACATCTGAGATAAGATCATCAAGATTGTGAAGATGTTAGAAGAATGTAGGATCGCAGCACGAGGAATGAAACAAACTATCAAAAGTTTGCAACAGTCATGTCACTTTTTGTCCTGTAATTTCTGAAGAGTTTGATGTAAAAAAAATTGCATTGACTGTCTAGACTTAGTAGTTCACTCGGTAACGCCCAACGTTGCCAAGAAGCTGTTTAGATGCAGCATCATAACCTGCTCCGCACCTTTGTGAGCAGCATTTTTCAGCGATTTTGCTTTTCCTCCACGCGGCATGTCGGTGAACTCTAGGTGGAACGAAAGCATCAAGGCTTGACGTCATGTGATTCTGGTCACATGGAAGCTCAGCTTGTTGGTCTGTGGAAAAACATTCCATTCAAAGTGTGACTAAGCCTCAGATAACTTGATGACATTTCCTTTTGGGTGATCCCTTATCATTGGGTCACGAATGTGTCAGATCTAAAAATCATGACTAATCATAAGTGCTGTGGCCACCAAATCCTACTTGGCACTTTGGCGTAAGATTTTGCTGCTGAGTGGATATCATGTGTTGTCATAGTTTGTTATGCTGTCTTGCCATCCAGCACAACAGCCTTTCTTTGGGACCGTTAGGTTTGGGTGTTTATTTTTGAGTGTGTAAACGTGAAATTTCTTTGACTGTGCCAGAAGCAGCGAGTATGACGCTGAATGTGAAGCGGCCGGCCTCCCGTTGCCCGTGTTTTCACCTGGAAACGGCTACGGGCTCGGAATAGCGTCGGAAGGCAAGCTGACACCTTCAGCTACTGCTTGGTAAGAAGAGACAAATGCAAGTGGAACATAACTGCTTTGACACGTACTCCTGGTAGCTGAAGACGCCTTGATGGACTACAAGTGGCTCTGCATTTACCTTTTTACATTTACTTATTTTGTGGACACCTTTGTCCAAAGTGATGCACACACAAGGCAAATAACATATCACAACCATGCAGCTGTCAAGGAGCCAGCTTTGGTATAAGCGCAGCTATGCTTCCAGTGAATGAGCAGAAAAAGCCTTGGAAAAACCTAACAGAGGAGCTATTTAAATCAAAACATCACAAGTACCAGGTTCCTACTAAACAAGTGCAAAAAACAAGAGCATCCAATATAACCACAACACCATAACCACGGGGTGGCAAATGAAGACGAAGAGCAGGTCAGTGGTTGGATGAGCTGCTGGATGAGCTGCTGGATGAGCTGCTGGATGAGCTGCTGGATGAGCTGCTGGATGAGGTGCTGGATGAGGTGCTGGATGAGGTGTTCCCAGAAGGTTGCGAGCTGGTCAAGAACTCAGCAGCACAACTGGGAGTGTGGAGAAACTGCTTCCTCTATCAATAGTAAAACACGCACCTTTTTCAGTAAAGGCACAGACAAATGCTCTCATATTTGGTTTCTGTATGATTTTTGTTATTGGCTGACCGCAAATCCTTTGCAGCAACTCTCAGTTCTGTAGTAGCTGTTTGATTGTTTTAGTCATAATAGCGTTAAAAAAAAATGTTTTGTTTGCACCACTCCAGCCCTTGTCCATATGAGAGGTATCTGGCTGATTTTGGAGTGTGAAACGCACGTTTTGTCAAGTGCCAACATTAAATCCAAAATAAAATGCGTTGAAATGGGGGTTCACTGCTTGTCTGAAATGAACCGTATCCATATTTTGGTTGTGTACCTTAATCTGCACTTCTGTACATAGAATATTGGGGGAGGGGGGCAGCTCAGTCCTATCAGCTGCTCCCTTACCCTGACGCACGTAGTCCACCTGCTAGCATTCTCACAAACTGCTTGCCTGTTCTCATTTGTGCATGAAGTGGTCACGAGAGCATCGAGCTTAACGTCAGAACAGAACGCTACGGGTTGTCCCAGATATTCTGACGTCCTTCGTGGAACATGACTCCAGTGGGTCCTTCAGCTCTGCTGGGGGGGGGGGGAAGGTCTGTCCACGAACTTTGTGCGTGCGGGTGCCTGCAGGAGTGTGACGAAGAGGTGGGGAACCCTGTACTCAGTCCCTGGCACAGGCCAAGCCGGACCCGGTGAAACCTCGCAGGGGGGACGAGAAGCGTCCCATTCAGGCGGCTGCAGATGTCCGAGCTGCTTTTGTTTCGGCCCGTCTGGGATCTACTGTACGGCTGTGCTGCCTTCTGCCTGATGTGATGACTGCGTCCATTCAGCGTACACGTAGACCTCCCCCCCCGTAAGCCGAGCGAGCACTGCCAAACAAAACACATGAATAGATGAATACATCCTGAGTGACCTGCTATCACTGGGCTAATCTGTTCCCTTGCTGGATACTTTTTAAGGGAATTTTTCTTGCTGGGGATTGAGATAATCAGTGAAATAAGCTGGTCCGGGGCCACAGGGCCTGTTACTTCATTTCATGAGCCACATTTGCTTATCCAGAAAGTATGTCCCCATAATTACGCTGCATCTGTCTCTAGATCCTGTGCCGTAGTGTTCGTGAGATAGCGTGTACCAATTTGTACCTTTCCTTTTTACTGGGTCTACCAATTATACCCTTAGCTGTAGGTAATTGTATCTTTTAAAATGCAGAAATGAACTATGAGGAACATTTTTGTACCACTGGGGGTACATTAATGTTGTTTGTACCTTGGGATGTTCCTCAGAGTCCATTTCTGTACCTTAAATTAGACTAAAAGGTATATTTACCTACAGCTAGGGTACAATTGGCAGGCTCTTGACGGTACAGCCCCAGTGACAAACAAAAGCACAAATCGGCGGTATTCTTTTTCTGGCAGTGTAGTGAGTTGAGCATGGCCCTAGTCTTTAAAGAGCATTATGTAATTCCAGAAGTTGCACAACAGGCTTCGTTTTTTTTGTGCTATATTTAAACACCACTTTTACTGACACACATTCTTAGCACAGCTGGTCCTGAGGCTCAGAATTTTTCATGCTGAGTTCCTGTCTTTGTAGGGTTAATGCCATGTGAGTGACATTTCTTGGCCCAACACGTCATTGTTCCTCCATGAAATCATTGGCTTGCCGTGACTGGCACATCATTTAGAGGCTTGACAGTGCTGTCGTAGGCAGTGGTGCGCAAACGCTGTCACGGAGAGTACTTGTATCCTGGGCTTCTGTGGAAAATTATTGGCAGCTTTTAGGCTAATTACCCAAATGCAAATGCCAATCCACTTCCATGCGAACCATTGATATCTGAGTGGATGAAATGTGGTTTGATGCCCGTTCGCATGTATTTGGTGTCTAAGTTTGAACAAAAAAACAGCATGAGTTTCCACCTTGGGAGCTGAACGTCCTGCAGGATAATCGATTTTTAATCTGAAGCATGAGACATTACAAGCGAAAACTGGGTGGTCTCACAATCAATCAACCAGTCAATCAATCAAAACTAAATTGGCCAGCCCAATTAGCGGATGGATTTCTACGCTGATTCGTCCATATTGGCAAATTGGGTTCCACTAAAGAGCCCCCACGGCAATTTATAGTCTTGGAAGTGTCTATAAACATGCAAATTGTGCAAATGTGCATGTCCGATGCAAGGATGCGCGCACCTGCAACGCAGTATTCTCCCCTCTCCTTTGCATGGAAGTGCAAGTCCTTGGCTGGCAGTGAGCCCGCCGGCCACATGTTTTTTGCCCCCAGAGTGTCGGCCGCCTGAATCCCCTGCTTCACCCGTGTCCACAGCCAAGGTCCGGCTGGGTGGCTGCTGCCGTGGAAACGGGGCTCTGAAAAGAAGAATGAGGGCTGGGCTCCAAAAACAAGAACGCAATTGTCCTGTTGACGCTTTGGCAAATGAGATCATTAATGGATCTTTACGCTCTCTTTTTTTCCCAGCGCTCATTTAGAAATATCCTTCTAAGTTTCTGCTGTGGTCTCGTGCTGGATATCCAACAAAACAAGTGCTTTGGATTTGGATACTTTACTTAAATATTTACTTCACTGGATACTGGTTTTGGTTTGCGCTGAGTATGTGTAATGTTCTTATGGATGCTTTGAGACGCATTACTGCTTTTTTTTTTTTTTAAGTCTGTCCTTCCAATTGCATTTATGAAAATGCGATTTTCAAAAACTACAATGAGATGCTTTTTTGCAGGAGGGTTTCTCTTGTTAACCCCTGCAGTCAGCAGCCGTGCTGCCGGTTCAGTCAGCCGGGCGCGGGGGGGACAAGCAGTGTGGGGGCTGGGTAGAGGAGAGAAAAAGGGCGGGGTCAGAGACATGATGGCGCGAAAACTGCCTCACCAGTCATGCGACTGAGTGCCGGAGGGACAAAGCCAGATGACAAGTTCCCAGAAAGACCATGTTTTCATTTTCTACAACCCGGTCTCGCGGGGGGGGGGGGGGGGGGGGGGGGGGGGGGGGGGGGGGGGGGGGGGGGGGGGGGGGGGGGGGGGGGGGGG
>JAODLD010000124.1:448857-468396 GCA_026781065.1 Mormyrops boulengeri
GGGGCGCCCGGGGGGGGCAAACTGGCCTTTTCCAAACACTTTTTCACTAAACAATTATTTCCCACCCCCCCCCCCCCCCCCCCCAAACAAAAAAAAAAAAATGAATCCTGACCTTGAATACCTGTCTGGCTTTTTGTTACGTCACACGATGCACACATGATGACCTTCCGCGATGACCTTGGCGTCTTTCCACAGACTGAACCAAAGGCATGTTCAGCCTTGGTGGGGTGTCGTGTCCTCAGAAGAGACAGCATGTCAGATTCTTTGCATGTTTTTAATAGAACACCCAGATGCAGCTTTGCTTGGTGGGGCTGTGCCCCCCACTGGGCATCCCCTAAATACGGCCTGCATTTCTTTATCAGCACTATACTCAGAGGGGTATGAGAACTGGGCTGTGCCCCTGACTGAACGACGGCCCTCGTCATGTGACCACCCTGTCACGTGACCACCTCGTTCTCTAGTGGGATTCATTTGTTTCTCAAAGGCTGTGCAATTAACTCAAAGCAGCAACCAGTGTTTCTCCAGATGGCCACACTATTCCGCTGGGGGATTTTGTAGAATTATAACCCCCCAGCTCACTCTTAACATTTTGCGTAATAACTGGTACTATAAGCCTATAATCTGTGAAAATATTGAAAGCGTTGAAATTCAATTAATAGGTTTAAATGAATTCCATTAACAAGTTTAAATGTATTTTAAAGGGGGTAATGAAATGAAATCATGCTTGCCATTTACACAAGTACAACTACAGGTAGTTTGGGATGCTTCTTTTCACATATCCCATCATGCTCTCCTTTGAGACACACAGCGAGCACCGAGACAGACATTTGTCTGGGAGTCGCACGTCCATGGGCCCTTGAGCAAGGCCCCTAACCCCCAGCTCCATGGGCACCACAGCAGCTAGCTGCCCTTCGCTGCCAAGCTTGCTCTCACCTACATAAGTATCTGTGTCATGGAGAGCAGGATCGGGGAGGCGAAAAGAGAATTTCCCCATGGTGATCAATAAAGTACCATTATTGATATTTTTATTCTGCTGAGGGTGGGATTCAAACCGTCAACCTTCTGATTACAGGCACAGGGGCCTAATCCACTGAGCGCCAAACCATCCCCCTACCACCGAATAGAATGGCTAAGTGAATATTTCACACACACAGCATCTGAACGGACAACTTGGCCCAAACTGATGTCTCAGGATTCTAACGTCGGTTCCAAACGTCAGAGATGAACTTCAGCTTCATACTTCTGTTCTCCACCACGTGTGTCCGAGCACGCCACCACGGTCAAGACTGTCGTTATGTTAAGCTGACGTTTATGTGCTCAGGCTTGTCCTTCATGTTTCCCACCCCTCCAGGGACTAAGCTGTTGCTCTGAGTCAGTTTCTGTCCATTTTTCAGTCAATGGAAAAGATTTATGTACATTTCAAACAGCTAAGTGCCCTGCACCTGCAGCACACGCATTCTGCTGTAGAGATGCAGGATTTATTTCCTCTTAAATTCCACTTAATGCGTATAATGGACTAGAACAGTACTAAGGGCACTAAAACAAGGTGTGCACTTTTTTGTTTGACAGTTTATCAGTTTATAAATCAGGGATAATTTCACTTTAAACTTTCAAAACCTTCGTTTTCCTCCTAATTATGTTTTTTTCTTTTTTGTGGGTCGTAATAAATCAAAATCTGAAATGGTCTTCAGGCTATTTGCATAGTACTTGCATTTTAAGTGGGAAAATGTTGTTGGAACATTTCCTTCGAAGCTTTGTTTATCTCAAAAAATAGTCTTGAAATTTGTTTGCATCAATAAATTGACATCTTCTCAGTGAAGGTGACCTATGTCCTGGTGTATCTGTAACTTTGTCCCCTTATCCTTGTTGTTATTGACTGTTAAAAAACGTTCTTGGGAAGGTGGATTCGCTTGGCCCTGAATGTCCAAGTCTAGAGAACTTGATGGTCCCAGGATGCTGAATTTCAGTTCAGGATCAGTTCATTTATTAATTTAATGTTTCAAGGAAGATGAGCATGCAAGAAAACCAGAGGTGATCAGCATAAACTCATACTTGAGTCAACAGAAGTCCTTTGTCTCCCATGTAATTTTATTTTTAAATGTCTTTGGACAGAGATTGTTACCTGAACAGTTGTACGCATGTAAATAAATGGCCATGAATTAGAGTTCATTTCTGTGTGGGTGGATGGATGGATGCCTTACATGAGTGCATGTACTGACAGCCCCCCCCCACCACCACCACTTTGTTCTGCAGAAAAGACGGAGGCGCATCGACCGGAGCATGATTGGTGAGCCCACTAACTTTGTGCACACGGCGCATGTGGGATCAGGAGACGACTTCAGCGGCATGAACTCTGTGAGTGTAAAAGTGGGCCGGGCACCTCGGAGACGTTATTAACCCTGACAGCTGCAGGTAAAGGGTCAGGGGAGGCCCAGGGGTGCATTTAAACCACGGCAGGACAATGGGGACTGCTGCCAAACACACCCTCGTAACTCCATTCTCAGGCACACCCAAGAAAGATTCCAAACGCGTATTTCACTATAAACCTGGCATGTTTTCTTCTCCATACATCTTGGTAGGATTTTTCCATCACAGTTCATAGAATGCCAAGACCTTTAACCTCACAATGGTAGATGAAAGCCGTGCTCTGCTGACTCCTTCCTTTGTCACACATTGGTGTCCCTCCCGCAGGTGAACTCGATCCAGAACCAAATGCAGTCGAAAGGCGGCTACGGCAGCGAGGCCATGCCCGTCAGCGTCCAGATGCAGCTGGTGGACACCAAGGCAGGATAACTCGGAGAGTGCTGGTGGTAAGAGGCCAAGCAGAGTCACTGGAATCTGTGACCCCTTTTAACTGTGATTAAAATCTCACAGCTGGCTGTCAAGTACAAAACAGCAGCTTGCATTTGTCCCCACTTATACAGCTAGATATTGTGCTGGTGTCCTGGGTCAATTCTAGGATTTTTTTTTTAAGGTGGGAGGCCATAAATTTTAAGCGGAGCCATATTTCATACAGAGTGGCCAACCTTACCATTACCCAATGATTTGGTGAGTGACAGAAGGAGCAGCATTCTGGGGGCCAATCAGTATTCAGCGGGGCCAGCCCCCCTGTTATCCCAACCCCCCTGGAATGATTCAGGTTATATCCTTTTCCCTGTGGTTCTAGAGTTGGACATCTCCCAGGGAACCTGCCTACCTTTTAGCCTACAAGTCTATGTGCTACTTTCTTCACTGTTTAAATAGTTTGGCCATTCAAATATTAGACGAGGGTTGATAATTCCAGTCGATTATTCTAAGTAGTCCCTGCCACCTAGTATGAAGATCTTCCATGTGGCTAAAAGCTCAGTCCGAGAACTGAAGACTTGTCACAGGGCTATCTTCCATCGCAATGCTTATGCTGGTTAATAAATTGCATTAATTTATTATTAATGCTTGTGATTGTGACATCTCCCAAGTAAATATATAAAAGTGTCAGACTCCAGTAATCACAGGTAGTGGTATGTAGCTCAGTGGGTTAGGGTGCTGTGCTTGTGGTCAGAAGGTCATGGGTTCAAATCCTGTGGTTGGCTGGGTGATTACTCAGTTGGACCGTCAAACAAGACCCTGACCTGTATTTCTCAAAAAAAAAAAAGTTTAATTTGTATAAATGCGTTTGCTAACTAAATGTAAGCATGCCTTCCTTTTGTCTCCGCAGCTACCTTCTGATCATCTTATTTCGTCATCCTTGCCCCCTTTCTCATCCCTCCTGCCCTCGGCGGTCACACCTCACCATCCCCCCCAAGGTGTGAGACGAGAATCGACACACCACGCCTCAACCAAACACACGTGCAAACGCACATGGACTGATCCGCACTCTGCAAGCGCAGATGCCGTTTCTCTAATTTGCCCTCATCGTTAATTTATTTTATTTTAATTATTGGCAGTGTTAACACTTGAAACTCCAGAACCTAAAAATACATTTTTTTTTTTTATTTGACCAGTGGAAGATGTTGATCATGGGCAGGCACTAGCTGCAGCCTAGAGTGACAAAATGCCTGTTGCTAGAGAATAAAGTATTTTTATTTTTATTTTTTTGTCTGACAAGAAGTAAACTTCAGCTGTGGCAAATTTTATACCGCTCCATATGAATAAAAAGTTACTTCGCTGTTTACATCTCTCAAATCCTCTTTTTTTTTTTCTAATAATTGTAAAAATAACTGATGTTGAAATGACATATCTGACATTTCACTCGACATCCTGCTGTAAGTGTCTCCGTCAAATCGATCCCACCGATCCCAAGCTATGTATTGTGTACGCTGTGCAGTAACGTGTTAGACGTAGATAGCATGGTCGCTCCCTGTGCTGTTGTGGCAACGATGCTCGCACGACGTTTCGTTTTATCGGTATTTTGCCAGATCCCAGCTCACAGTTCTCGCGGCATGACCCCCATGGCCAGGGGGTGGGGGGAGGTGGTCTGCCGACTTTTTGAACTTTTGCACATTTTATAACGACCCGGGGCCCCCTTACGACTGCTGGGCCGGCTCTGCTAGCTGTGTGAGGACACGTCAGTATGTTTATCGCCTGCATAGACAAGGATACCTTTATATCATTGCATATGGACATTTTTTTTCCTCAGGTCAAAAAGCGTATTTTCACCTACATTAAATGCAATGTATACATGACATAATATTGCACTGTTTTCTAATACTGAAATACAAAAAAAAAAAAAAAAAAAACAAGGACAGTTTAAAAATAATAATACGAATGATAAAAGTTCTAAAAATTAAACTGTTACTGTGGTATTTTAATGCTGGAACCATTTAACAAGCTGTAAAGGAACCATAAAGGTACTATGTACATACTATTTGAAAACATGTTCTGGAAATAAATAAATATATATTGGACAAATTTTAAAATAGTTTTCTAATTCAGCTGAATTGGTCACTGCATCTGGGATTCAGTATTTCTCAGTAGCCATGTCTAAATAATGTTCGCCTCAGTCATGTTGGTCCATAGCTACACCGTAACTACACCACGCCTGCAGTGGCTGTTGTCACCCATCATCCTGTCATCTTCCATCTCAAGTGCTTCATGTTTGTAAATACTGTACTGCTTGTTTTCCACAGCCTGGGGTAAATTATTTGCCTTTGTTTTTCTTTTTTTTTATAATTGTTGTTATTTGCAGTTTGGAAGGGGGGGAAATGTAATATTTTCTACACTATGGTGTATTTCAGCTTAAGAGGACAGAATTCGGCAATATTTATTGTTTACCGGTATTTCAGACAGAAACTGGGGGGATGAATGTGCTCTTCAACGGAGACGATGTCGATTCACAAGGATGTTAACTGATAGTGGTATGAAAAGCACAAATGAGAAAAAGAATAATACTGTTAGGTAATATAAATTATACTGCTATCTATATAAACACCTGCATACTTAATGTATATCAACAAAAAACATTGTAATACTGTCATATCTTGCCACTAATGAATTTCAACATCAGGGAATTCACCGATTTCAATGAAGATGTTTATAGTAGTTAATGTTCTGCATATCCGAGTTTTGTACTCCCGTACGTCCCATTCAGTGTTTTGCTTGTAGATTACCAAATTCTGTTGAAATAAATATTTTTTTTGATGTTACGTGGCTTGCCTTATGTTACGCATGTGTTGCTATTTGCCATTGGTTCACAGATGTAGATTATCGTTTGGGCTGAATGATATATTCCCAAAAAAATTAGTAGCGCAGAGCTCGTTCAAATGAGCGTTGTTTGGTTACGTAGTTAATTTTGCTGCTACTGGTGATTCAGACCGATTGTACCAAATTCTGGGATGTAGATCCCAGCTGCGGTGCCACTTCACAATAAGGCTACCCATATAAAAAGTTTATGAATGGTTTATAATCTGGTTATAAATTAGGTTGTAACACTTTGTAAATTATTAATAGACAATTTTAAACAAGTTATAACACAGTTTTCTTTTTATTAATGAGTTGCTACCATTTAAAAGTGGCAATAGGGAGCCTTATTGTAAAGTGGCATCCCATCTCCTAACTCTACTCCGCAAACATACAGATGCTCTGGATTTATGAGCAACATCTATGAAGCTTCTGAGACTCTGAAGCCATGAGACAACAAAATGATAAACCTCGTGGCTCTGCCCGGTTTCCCCAGAGGAAGGTGATCAGCTGATCAACAGAAGCAGAGGTACAAATGGAGCAGGATGAGGATGAAAGCCCAAGGATGCAACCAGAGGCTCCAGATTCAAATATACATCACAGGTCAATATTACGAAAAGTAGCGTGAGAAAATCGAGGGAAGCTTTTCCTTGATATAGCTGTGGGTATGTTAAACAATCTCCACTCTTGGTTTTCATTTCAGATTTGAGTGCTGAATTAATGATCTCATTGAGTTTCGTAGCAGCACATTCAGCCCATGGCATGTGGAAAAACCATTAGGCAGGATGTATGTGCTGGGAGCAGATCTGCAGCTTAAACCCAGTATTTATGCGCTCGCGTCTTAGCACAAGTGGCCAGCCTTCAGTGGACCCTTCGGCTGCATTTTCCCCTTGCTCTCCCCTCTGGTTTTCTTTATTCGCCCACAGCAGTTTCAAGCGGTTCCGGGGGGGGGGTGGCGCTGATCTTGCCAGAAAGCCTCCTCTGCGGGTTGTGGATTACGAGCCAGAACCTCGCAGCTGGACAACCGAAAGTATGACCCGCTGACCTCTGGGGGCTCTCAGGCCTGTCCTGAGCATGTCCACGGTCATGCAGCAGTCACATCAGGTCAGGATGCACACCAAGGACACGGGATAAGGGCACGGGGGCACCGACGACCATCGGAGGGCAGATAAGGAGTCTTTGGGACAGTGGTCTCGAATCAAACCAAAGTTTATTTGTCAGATGCATGACAGTACAGCTTACAGCAGAAGATGCAGGCAATGAAATGAGTTTCCCTGGGAGCCCTGTAAGGGTGAGAATAATAAAATAGAAATAAAGTAACAGTAGCAGAATAAAATAAAGCAAAAAATAGGGCTGACACTTTACATTAACTGCACTTTCATATACCTTTATAATGCATTCATAGAACATTCATAGGCAGCATGTAAGTATATCTTAAAATTCTAACATACCTTACGGCTTTAATGTATATTAATTATAAATATATGATTATTATCATGTTTGTTATTAATTTATATGTAAGCTGTTGTGGTATGTTAGGATGTTAAAGTATTTTTTCATGTTGCTAATGAATGTTCTAAGAATGCATTATAAAGGTATTATGAAGGCGCCGGTTAACATAAAGCATTGCCAAAAATAATACAGATGCTCCTCTACTTACGAACGTTCAACTTACGAACTTTCAGACATGCGAACGAAGAGGACTGTAAGTCCAAATTGTGTTCACTGGGCTCCCGTTTCCTGTTACTGTGGTATTTTAATGCTGGAACCATTTAACAAGCTGTAAAGGAACCATAAAGGTACTATGTACATACTATTTGAAAACATGTTCTGGAAATAAATAAATATATATTGGACAAATTTTAAAATAGTTTTCTAATTCAGCTGAATTGGTCACTGCATCTGAGATTCAGTATTTCTCAGTAGCCATGTCTAAATAATGTTCGCCTCAGTCATGTTGGTTCATAGCTACACCATAACTACACCACGCCTGCAGTGGCTGTTGTCACCAATCAATTTTTTTTTCTGCGCGCCAATTCCGCCTAGTACGACTTCTGGCCGCTACTCCCGCCACGCAGCACCGTAGCGTGGCGGGCATCCTAGTTCTTTGTAATTGCGTATACCCTTAAAATGATGTTGAATAAAGACTTACAAACATTTCAAGTTGCAAACGGCCGTTTGGAACGTATCTCGTTCGTAAGTAGAGGAGTGTCTGTATTCTGCAAATTGTCCATCCGAATAGCCAGAGTGGCTCAAGAGAACATAGGTGTTCAGAGGTATGTCTATAGGTAGAGGATTAGGGTTAATAAAAAGAATGGCAACACACAAACCGTAACAGGCTATTGGGTCTCTACGTGTACCCAGGGCGTCGTCGCCATGGATATAATGCGTCGTGGGATCAGTACGGCTTTCTGTGATGGGTGGCCAGCCGCGCCACACCCAAGGCACCAGGGCAACCTATCGAAGACCTCGTTTCAAGGCACCCTGCTGTCTTCATTCCACATCAACCTAGAACCGTTTGACAGAGTTGAAATGGCTGGCCAGTTTCCAGTCTCCACAGCTCTTCTTGGGCCTCTTTGTGTTTGATTGATAGACATGAAAACGAGTCTGAGGTTTGGCGCTCCACAGCTGCAAATGCCCTTTTAGACGGGAACTTCAGCCATAGAGACAGAACACAGTGGACAGGAAACGTCACACTGACGGCAAATTGCTAGCCTTTTGTGACGCTGTTGTCCCCGAAGAAGCCTTTTCTCAAGTAGCGTTGCGTCAGGAGATATGCATTGTCAGAACAGTGAGTTACCAAATACCATCAGCCTGTTGGCTCAGGCTATATCAGGGTGATAATCATGACTTGTGATAAGGTGATCGAGATGTGGAGGTCCGCAAGGTCACGTGACACATTTTTGCCAAGAGCATTTTCAGGCTTGACGCTTCTGCCGCATTTTTCAAGCCACCAAACTCTTTGCTGCCAGTTGTTCCTCCAGGTCTTTGTCACAAACGGGCGTCGCCAGGTGCTCGTGGAACGTGCTTAGCGACTGGAGTAGCTGCTTTCGGACTATTTCTGGATGCTCTTCACCCGTTCTGGACTTAAGAAAGTGACAGAAGATCCGTAGGCATGTCTCAAGGAAAGATGTGTTAGTGTTTCTTTAAAAGGGTAGGCCTTTGATAATGAATTACTTGTCTCGTTTCCATTTTTTCCCAAGGTAATAGAATGTCTGTATTGCCAAGCAACGGGACGGACGGTGACGCATTTGTTGTTATGGACAGGCACCAGGTGACAGATAGCGGCTCTCTTGTCTTTTTCCCTCGGATGCAAGAGAAAGGGGACAGAATGTTATATCATTATTATGGGTGTCAGTTTAGAAAAGTCACATCCTGTCTAATGGCTGGTGAAACTGAGTCTTTGTATGTTCACTCTAATTGCTTTGGATATCAAGTAATAGTCTGTTCACTAATCTAACCTATGTTAATTTAGCTATGGACAAAATCAGTGACGAGCCTCATATAACCTTGGAACTGTTTTGGTGCTATTTGGTTTGTTTGGAGGGGGAGGGGTCAATGGTGTCCAGGTATTAGCCTGGGGTAAGTATTTGGCAGAAAGTAGCATGATAAGAGGAGAGATTAAAACAATGAAGCCTTTGCTTTGATGCCATGTGTATGTGGGTTTTATGATAAATTAAAGGGAGAAGGAACATTTATGCACGGAAAACATTTCAGACCAGCATAATTTTGTCAAGGCTGCCGTGAAATGTCACAGATGCATAGAAACTGAGCCACCTCTATAGTCACAAATTTGGACCTTGGTTCTGTTAGAGGTGCCAGCTTGCCTTCATTCTGATTTACCGTAGTCGGGGTGACGTCTGGTTTAAACATGTGAGGAAACAGGCTGGATGCATATTAAAAAGTCGGCATCGTTCGTGGAAAGCAGTTTTTCGTGTTACTGTTTTTTTGAATTTAAATAAAGCCTCCCGGCGTCCTGATGAAGCCCGACTCATGCTATCCCTCTCGCTTTCCAGCTGCTTGTCAGAAATCGCAGGCCGTTGGCCTCCAGTTTACAGCAACACCTTTAAATCCATTTTAATTAACAAAGCGTCTGATTCGGTTAGATCTGCACCGTGACAGCTGACAGCTCTGAACCAATTGATGTGCTTGATGTTCCACCATCACTTTGAAACCAGTTTGTCTGAAATTGAACTCTGTTCTATCTGGGTGTCTAGCACACTTTATCTATCCATCTACGGGCACGGATCTCTGCCCCACAGATGTCCAAGTCATCTTCTGGGCTTCCTCCATGCCTGTGCTACTAGAACTCAGTGCACCCGGAAAACAGCCACCTGTCTGGATCTCGGTCTCTGCAGGTGTGCATTGTGAACATCTCCTCCTCCCTTGGCTCTTGACACCCTCTTGGACGCTGCTTCTGGTCTGGCAAGCCAAGAAACGGTCGGCTGCTGTGAAACACTTCTGAACGTCGTCAGCTGCTGAGTTTCTGCTGGTCTTCTGCACAAGGCGCTCGGTGTTTGGGGCCTATTAAATAGTTTCTCTTCCCAGGACATCACCTCTCTCTCCATCTCTGCACAGAATGCTTCATCCGTAGCCACACTCAGCTTCAGACTAGAATCTGTCTATCTGTTGCAAACTAGTGATTAGCCTTCTTAGGTTTTATCTCCACCCTGAGGAACTGATTACCCCTCTCTTCCAAGAGTCCACTAGTGAGCACTTAAAATACCATTAGGAGCCAAGTCATGTTCATTATCTTTGATTTCATTTGTTCCTTGGACTGTAAGCTCTTCCGGCACGGTGCTCCAACACGTCACTTAATATAACCATTGCAAGTCCATCACTGAGGGACCACTTTAGTTGTCTTCAGTGGCATTCCTAAGGACTCTGCAAAGATAGATGGATGCTTCATTCTGGACAGAAGAACACAGCTCCTTCAACATCCCCATCAAGACCTCTACAACCTCCATCTTGAAGTTATCCAAATGTTCCATGTATGAAGGGCTGAAAATCACCATCGCGGGTCTTTTTGACGCTGGGTCTTGGGCGGTGGCATGACACCCCCACCCCCCACCACCAAAACCAGATCTTCTGAATCACTCCTGAGTTTCAGGAAAAGCCTGAAAATCCAGCAACCTCAGGCTGCATTTCATGTCTTTTCAGTGTCTATATAGTTTTCCTGATTTATCACTTTACACGACTGTATCTATTACGTCCTTCACATGTTTCTCTGCTAAGATGCTAGAATGTCCTGATATAACAATATGTATACAGAAATGGAGATTATGGTTAACCAGTTGATTATGGCAGTGTTTCCCAATCTGGTCCTCAGGAACCCACAGACAGTCCAGATGGTAACTGGGTCAATATTAATGACAAGTATCTGGTAGGGGGCTCAGAGGGAGCAAAAACATGGACCAATTGTGGTTCCCTGAAGACCGGACTGGAAAACAGTATATTACAGTCAGCATGACTGTGGCCTCGGTTACTTAATCCTACTGCACTCACTACATCCGTTTGCCTGTTACCTTCCAGTCGCTTTGCACAAACGCATTTGCTCACTAATTAAATGTCACTTTAAAGTGCCATGTGTATGTACCAAAAACAGGGCGATCAACTAAGTAATATAGGCGTGTAGTTATTAATAGGCTGTTTTGTCCTTGCACATGGTTAATTTTGTACTCTTCTGCTCCTGGTCAGCAGTAATTTATAGTAACACTTCTTTGGCATTATGTCATGTGGTGACACCTGGTTTTCCCAGCTGTTAGGTCACATGAAAACCCCCTGAGGACACGAGAGCCATCATGGTCAGAAGTACTGTTCAGTAGCAGGGCTTGGTGTTATTTACTGTATTACAAAAAAATGGCAGGATTCATTGCTGTAAGACTGAGTCAAATCCGAATATCATATTTTCATCGCTATCCCGGCCGTTAGGCTGACATGTCACACAGCTCCTTTGTTACCTTGCTTATACAAATTTTGAAATGCCCTTTTTAAAAACTCCCTAAAAACAGTTAATTCTAAACTCCAAGGTTCAGAACACTGGTGAGAAACTTCATTTGTGAAATTCACTCTGCCACCCCCGGAAAGATAGCAGGAATGACTGCAAGAATCTTTCAAAAATGCAATGTACGCCCCCTTGTGGCTGAAATAGCTATTTATTCATTTCTTATCTGTCTGTCTGTCTATCTGTTTGTCTGTCTGGCCCTTAAAGTAAATCTGCAATTTATCTACATTTTTAGTTTGTCCTGCAGCCCTGACCTACAGAAGCAACTAGTTGGACAGACGGATGTTGGTCTTTGATCCAACAAACTGCTTAGTTACCTGGGCTCAACTGGGTCAATATTAATGACGAGTATAAAGGTCAAATCAATTGAAGGCTGAAAGCATCAGGTTTTTTTTAAAAAAAGGAATATCTGTTATGATGAAATATAAAAGTGTGTGGCTATAGTAGGTTAAATTTTATAAAGCCAAAATAACTAAAATCATCCATTTAATTTTCTGCAGAAAAGAATGATTAGAGTAACACCATTGCCTTTGGGGTCTTCCCTGCCCCCTTTTCATCTGAATGGAGTTGCACTGTTGCCTCATATTTGGGGTCATGATTCCCGCTGCCGTTCTGTGTGAATGGAGTTGCACTGTTGCCTCATATTTTGGATCTTGATTCCTGCTCCCGTTGTGTGTGAATAGAGTATTGCTGTTGCCTCATATTTGGGGTCTTGATTCCTGCTCCCGTTCTGCGTGAATAGAGTTGCACCTTCTTCCATTGTTTCTCAGGTTTCTTTTTGCACTGCAGCTGGGCTAATGACAATAGCTGTAAGCCTATGTTCAAAAGAGCCAAATTGGGGTATGATTTTACATTTTAATTTATAATAATTGCACCTTTATATTTAGATTAAGAAGGCCACTCCGATGAATGACAGATGTACCAAGTGCAATCCTTTGGTCACCATTCGCAGCCGAGGACCCTATTCATGCTATGGTCAGTTGATCAGCTGTGAGATAACTGAGTTCATGAACTGTCCCAAACATTAACAAACTGTCTTACTTTTCTGCTCTAGCTTTGTGCAGTGTCCCTCTTTATCAACTGATGCATCTTGGGCAGTGTATTTCCTATATCCGGATCCTGCACCAGGCAGGAGCAACTTCCAAGAGGATAAACAGCATGGACCACACAGAAGAATATATACCATCACCCCCCCCCCCCCCGGCAATTTGTTTAGTCCTTTCTAATGTAATTTTATGGCAGTGCTTGTCAGATATTTAATACCGAAGGACATCTAATATATACAGTAGAAGTAACAAAGCAAGGACTGGGAATGTTTTAGCTGGTGAACTCATTTTTTCCATGAGGTTGTAGCTCCACAATCATTGTGGAAATTCACTGGCAAGAGCCCCCACTTGCATTACGCCGGGAAAGAAGTGCCGCCCAGCCCCCAACCCCACCACCGCCCCCCAGCCTCGAGTACATACTGATTTGTAACATCCTTATTTTATATTAGGCCAATACCGATTATATTTCAATGAAGGATTGATTTATTTATAAACAATGAATCCTAATGATGTCATATCTGAATAACTTCAGATAACAACAGTTCACGCATCTACCCATTTTCTGTAACCACTTGTCTTATTCATGGTCACAGAGAGGGTCCAGAGCTTATGGCCACAAGGCAGGAAACAATCCAGGATGGGGTGCCAACCCATCACATGGCATACTCTCACATATGCACACTTATGGGCAATTTGGCAACTCCAATTAATCTCAAAGCAACGAGAATGTGCAAATTCCACACCCATAGAGCCATGGTGGAGACTTGAGCCTAGGTCCCAAAAGTGTGAGGCAATTACTGTGCACCAACAACAACAATTATTAATATGATGATGATTGATTATTATTTTCATTTAATGCACATTTTTAATATTAGTAGTATGATCTAAGAGCCTTCTTAAACTTCTTAAGCATCGTGCCTGTAATTGAATATTCATTTGTTTGATGTAATTTTGACAGCAATCACTCATTCTATAAGTGAATTATAGGCATCCTCGCTGCATTTATTAATACGGATGTCCTTTCCGTTCCTTGAGCAGACCCTTAAGGAAATTAAACCCATAAAATGTTGGCAATGAGTTGCTGCAAATAATTGTGAAACAGGGCCCTGGCTCACAGATAAGTATCCAATTTGTCTCTGAGTGAAGCCAGCTAGCTTGTAAGCCCAGGGAATCAAGTGCTGCATGACTGATGCCTTTCCAGTGTACTTTGGCTTTTAAAAGGATGGAAATGAAGTGCTGAGCAGAAGCCTGTATGTTCAGGGTTGGAGGTTAAAATAATAGATTACCTTCAGACAGCAGTGGTGTTTATCACCACTCAAACTAAACATGCTTACTGGAACCAGTGCATGGTTGAGACAGTGGGACTGGAGTTACTGAGTGCTAATGTGCTTGAAAAGCATAACTGGCTTTGGGATGTTGGATTCACTATGTTTTTTTTATTATTATCTGAATGAAGGCCTGTGCTGGGTTGGGGCCCCATCTTGGGTTGTTCCCTGCCTTACGTAGCCTAGGGGAGAGGGTCCAGACCCCCCGCAACCCTGAATCAGACAAGCGGTTTCAAAAAATGGATGAATAGATGGATGATGGCGTAACAGAGCTTGCATCTATGCATGTCCAGTACTTATGAGGCCTGGAGCTGGACTCGATTTCCAACAAAGGAGCCGTCATAGTTTATATTTCTTATTTTCAACTCAAATGAAGGATCTTTGAGAACCAAATCCTGTAGAGGTGGGTGATAAATCTATACCAGTCAATAATTTACAGCTGTAACTCACAAACACAAACTACATACGAAGATTATAATACTACAGTGTTGTAGTGGCTGAATGTGGTATTAGGAAACTATCCATTTACATATGAAAGTGCAACTAAACTAAAACAAAACTGAAGTGTTACATGTGAACACACTATATCACGGATACTGACGTACCCTCTAAGAAGACAGGAACAAATAAGCCGCCTCTTCGTTATGTATTGTGGGCTTTTAGCTCATGTCTCTCCCTTATTTATATGTGTGTGGCGGTCTCAAGGGCAGCATTGACAAAGGTGACAAGACGTTCAAAGCGCGTTATGGAACCTTGTAGGTGCATCACTGCCCCCTTCTGGTAAAGGGTGGCCGCATTTTCCTCCCATTGTATGTTACATCCTTAAAAATTAAACACATTAAAGAACAAAGAGATAATAAAATTGTAATCACCAATATTTAGAAAATGTATTTACTTATATATTATCAAAT
Source organism: Mormyrops boulengeri (assembly GCA_026781065.1). Classification (NCBI taxonomy): domain Eukaryota; kingdom Metazoa; phylum Chordata; class Actinopteri; order Osteoglossiformes; family Mormyridae; genus Mormyrops; species Mormyrops boulengeri. The sequence goes on from JAODLD010000124.1 coordinate 463,799, forward strand.
GTAATTTGACTTCAAGAATTCCAAATTAACTTATGATTAAAGCAATGCATGATTGATGCTACTTTTTTCCAAACTACATCAATTTGTTATTAGGTATTTAATTTGATTACCCATAATTCTCTGTGTTACTTGTCTTTCTTTAATGATGTTTCGACATTTTTTGCTCAGGTTGTTGTAACCACAGATGTCTTTGCCTCCCAGTGAAATGTACGAAAATTATGTTGGACATTTTTTGCAGACCATAAAAGATTCAGAGATTTTCAAGACGTCCTTCTGAAATTTTTTGCATGCTTATCTTTGCTGGGCTTAATCTCTTTCTCTTATCTACTGTCAACGTAAATCAAAACACCCTTAGAATTCAGATTTGCCGGGAAGCCGTTTGATTACGCGAAGATGTGCTTATAGGTAAACGCGAATGGGCTATGGCTAACAAACTGCTTCTGGCAATCATCTTCAAAATCAATTCCCATGGCCACAGTCCTGAATGTAATTATGATTCAAAGAAAAAAGGAGCCTCGCAAATATTTCCAGTATTGTAATCACATGGTGGAATATCTGCTTCTCATTTGAAGTGCACTTCAAATAGTGTGTTCAGACTTTAAACTCTCTGGAAATAAATCTCTGTTCTCAATTAAGGGCACATGTATGGAAAAAATGCAAGACCAATCCTAAGGCATTGTGCTACAAGAAACTGTAGTAAAGTATTACACCTACATATTTTAAAACTGTTAAATATCCATTATAATATGATTTAATGAGCACACTGCAGAATATAAGAATTCATTTTTAAGAAGAATGTGTTTTTCTTTAAATAAATCCTTCCTTTAGGGCTTGTTCAGATTTAACTTAGGTTTATATTTAACTTAGTATTTTATCCCAAGATTTAACATCCATAACTAACTGACCGGTTGGGGTGGGGGGTGCTGTTGGTAACATTTGCTGATGAGGTGGGGGTGCTGGCAGTTAAATTTACCAATCTGAGGGCGGGATCAGCAAACTAATCAGCCAAATTTAGTAAGTTTTTAACTGTTCCAATCTTTCCCGAGGTGGGGCGGGGCCCCTGTTTTGTTGGGGCCCTAGGCTTTAGGCAGGGACCGGCTTACCTAGAAACTCTGGACCCCCTGACAAAATGTCACCATCCCCTAACTCCCCGCCCAATATTACATATTCAAGGGCCCCAGTCAAATGCTGGGCCCCCTGAATCTGCCAGGGTATCCATGCCACTCCGACACCCCTGGCAGTAGGTAATGTACATGTAGTTTGGCAGACATCCTATTTGTTGCAGTTTGTCAGGCCCCATGTAAACTCTAAAATAAGAGCTTGGTTTTGGAGTAAATACGTGTTCTGTAAACATTGTTACGGCTCAGTAATCTAACAAAAATATTTGCTTTTTTAAGACGAATTGGTAAGAGGATGTTACTTACCTTCCCAACTTTACTCAAATTGAGAAAAAATCCTTTATTCACGTGTCCCCAGTACAAACAATCCTAAGTATTTACTGCTGTTACTATTTTAAGATTTTTATACCAGGTCCAGTTAACGGCAATCAGTACAAATTATAAAAGCGACTGGATCACTAATCTCACTCTTTTTAAAGTCCTAAGACACGCCGTGACTTGTCTACTTTATAACTAAAGGTGTGAAAGGATATTGGGTTCAAATTAACGTTCTCAGCAGCGGGCTGTTACACCCCTGGCAATGTTCTCGTCACGTCACCGTGAGCGTGTCGATGACGCCTTTCCCACCAATGCGACCATGTGCCTAACAGATTAAAGATGGCGTCCGGACAGCAATGGGTGTTAGTTGAGATGGTGCAGGCGTTCTATGAGGTAATTATGCAATATTATTACATTTTTTCTTGTCGGAAAGGAAATTCTATAATTGCCTCGTAAGTTATTCGTATTTAATTGTTTATTCGGAAGTTTTGAATGGCGGTGAAGGCAAAAAACCCATGTTTTCAGAACTTAGAACGATTTCAGGAAGTGTTGTTAATAGTTTACGGCGTGATTGTCGGTCAAACTGCCCAATGAGCTTATTGGACACGCCCACGGTCGTCACGTGTTTTGTAGAGTGTGCCTATTAGAAAAAGAGAAATCGTGTGTTCAGCCAATAAAAAACATAGTAAGGAGGGCTTCAAATATACAGGAAGTTTGTATTTTGAATTACATGTATATAGTAATGTTTTACCTTTTTTTCTAACTTAACATACCCGGTTGATTCTAAATCGCTCCCGCTTTAAAACCACTAGAAGGATAGCTTGGCAGTCCGCAGCTGTACAGACTTAACATTGTCCTCGAAATAAACTTACTAGTGTAGGGTCTGAGCTCACACACAAGTAAAGTACTCCGCAGATTATGGGTCTCCTATAAAGAAACATGCACTTTTTCAGTACGGTTGTAACATCACATGAGAGATTCTACACATGAAAAAAATAGTCATTTACTTATTATATGTGGATACATTGAAATGCCGTATTTGTTAGGTAGTAATATGTTGACATGAGTAACGAAATGCACGTTTAGACGTGCAATAGTTGCCCTTCACGTAAAACAACGACGGGATAATTTACGTACTAAGATATTGTGCAAATGCTTTTTCTAATGACAAAGGACTTTTAACTAAGATCTCAGCTGAAGGCTTATATAATTTTCAAACGAAATCTACTTCGAGCATCCGATGTTCCGTTTAAAATGAAAGCGGTAACAGGCAAGTCTTGTGTAAGCAGCAAGCATTTTGACTTTTCATAAGTTATAGTTTTAGTCTGTTGCTGACATGGTTGTTTTGGAAACAGTGGTGTATCTGCACTGGCTTTTTAAATTTGTTATTGCAGTTATTTTAGGTCACATTGGGTAAATGAATTATAACAGAGTTTGTCGGTGCAAACACATTAAATTCAGTGGCCTGTGCTGCGAAGCGGGGTCATTGGTTTATCGTGGTAACTTGTCGGATTTAAGGCACCACAGTTTAAATGGACTTCATATTCATTCACTTACATTTTGCCCAGACTACCTTAAATCCGACAAGTTACCCCGATAAGCCAGTAACCCCGCTTCATCGTACGAGCCACAGGTTTTGATTGGTTTATTTGTAACATGAAGATAGTCATTTTCTGTTTTTATGTTCCCTACATTCTATGATTCTTACTCCGCTGCCCTCTTTGAATGCGCCTGTGAATATTGGAACAGTGCGTTATATTTAAGTGTGCACACGCGTGTATATCTATATACACATTCACATGATAATAGTCCTAACTCTATAACCCCAATTGTACCTTAATTACCTATGTTTGCTTGCCAGGCCCCTGCTTACCATCTAATATTAGAGGGAATTCTCATATTATGGATTATCCGACTCCTGTTCTCAAAGACATACAAATTGCAGGAGAGATCAGATCTCACAGAAAAGGTAATAAAAACAATGTATGTAAATGTATGGACTAATGATTTAAAGCATAAATAGTGCACGTTTTCATTTGTGCATTTCGAAAGTCCCGACCATTTGTGACACTCTGTCGGCATCCTTTACAGGAAAAGGAAGAGCTAATTGAAGAGTGGCAGCCCGAACCGCTTGTGCCTCCTGTATCGAAGGACCATCCGTCCCTCAACTATAACATAGTTAGCGGGTCAGCAGTGTTTTTCATTGTGTTCGTTACTTTAAGATGGTCACTGAGTTCTTTTAGGGTAACGAGGTGATATTATGCACTGCGAATTCAACATCGAAAAGGAGGCGATGTCAATGTCCCTCCTTTTGTACCAGACAGACCTAATTTATGGATTTTTCTGTTTATTACCAGGCTTTTATAAACCATATTTAAAGTGTATTGGTTGCATCATCAAACAGCAGTGGCTAACCACATGCTACTTGTAATGTTCTATCTCTGCAGCCCTCCGAGCCACAAAATCATTGTCAATGGGAAGGAGTGCATTAACTTTGCATCGTTTAACTTTTTGGGCCTCCTGGACAATGAGCGAGTCAAGGTTGGTCTCTGTTTCACAGGAATAATTTTTTCAGACCGAAGTGGAAGCTGTGGCAGTAGGCCTGTGTTTTATTCATCCTTTCTGTTTATTGTTTTACATTATGCTTTCAAAGTGCTTTTTGTCCTTCAGTTGGTAATGTAATTTACTATTATTGAGTTTTCTGACCAAGGATTGGTAATGTTTCCTTGCAAATTTCATTTGAACAAAGCTGAGGAGAACAAGTGTGACATCCTTTGAAAGAACAGTGCAGCTCCGCTGCCTCATTAACTCAGTTTATCTAGAGAAAAAAAAAGGTGGTGTTGAAGCCGGTTTGCTCTATTCATTATGGTATAAAGGCATGAGTGAATGTTCCCCTTGTTTTCTTTCCCTTCTTTATAGAAACAAGCTCTGTTGTCTCTTAAAAAGTACGGGGTTGGCACATGTGGACCAAGAGGATTTTATGGGACTTTTGGTAATTTCAAAATGCAGGATCTTTTTTTTTTTTTTTTAAACACTTAATGTTAACAAATGTGAAGTTTGGCCTTTAAATCTTAATGTACGTTTGTCCGGTGGGGGGGGGGGGGGGGGGGGGGGGGGGGGGGGGGGGGGGGGGGGGGGGGGGGGGGGGGGGGGGGGGGGGGG
>JAODLD010000124.1:468496-478814 GCA_026781065.1 Mormyrops boulengeri
TACATCTTAATTGTCTCTTGTCCCAACCCCCCCCCCCCCCTTTTTTTTTTATTTTTTTTTTTATTTCTTGAAGAACCCCAAGCACTTTGAGCAGGTTCTCAACGTTTGTCCTAAACTTTATGTTCACAAACAGATGTCCACCTGGAATTAGAAGATCGTTTGGCGAAATTCATGAGAACAGAGGAAGCGATCATCTATTCCTATGGCTTTGCCACGATAGCCAGCGCCATCCCAGCGTACTCAAAGAGAGGCGACATGGTGTTCGTGTGCGTATTTCCGCAGCATCTCTTTCTTCGTCAGAATGACACTGGCATGAACCTTGACCCCCTGTTCTCACTCCTGCTCACGCTCTTTTCCCATCTGTCGCATGCCCAGAGACGAGGCGGCCTGTTTCTCGATCCAGAAGGGACTACAAGCCTCACGCAGCTTAATCAAGTACTTCAAACATAATGACATGGAAGACCTGGAGAGGCTGCTAAAAGAACAGGAAGTGGAGGATCAGAAGGTGTGCCCCAGGGGCTGCTGGGTAAATGTGTGATGCCTATGATATCCTTGGACTACAGAGGGAGCCTCTCGTTTTTTTTTTTTTCCCCTGTTTCTTCAACTCTAGAATCCACGAAAAGCCCGTGTGACCCGGAGATTCATCGTGGTTGAAGGCTTGTATGTAAACACTGGTGATATTTGTCCTCTTCCGGAACTGGTAGGTTTCTCATATGAAAACATTTCTGAATCCTGTCTTATGTTATCAGCGATTACGAACATCAATAATAAGAAACTGTGTAAATCACATTTATCTCCTAAAACAAAGTTGTGTGTTAATACTGAGTCTCGTCAAGCATGTTTTTTTTTTTTTTCCTTCCTTCCCCTGGGTAAGTTTTCTCTCCCCGTTGACTAACCGCTTTGTAATAATTGTCCAACAGCTAAAGCTGAAGTACAAATATAAGGTTCGCATCTTCCTGGAAGAAAGCTTGTCGTTTGGGGTTCTGGGAGATCACGGTCGAGGGGTCACCGAGCACTTTGGGGTCAACGTAAGTACGGAAGAAATTTCAATGTTTATCCCATGACCGTCCTACCCAAGAGTGTAGATCAGTTTGTTTGTTTTTTTATTTAGATAATAATAATTTTGCTTTCAGATTGATGACATTGATCTCATCAGTGCAAACATGGAAAATGCCTTGGCTTCTATTGGTGGCTTCTGCTGTGGAAGATCCTTTGTCATAGACCATCAGGTACAGACTTGCTTGTGTTACAACGTGCACCTCAGATCACTCCGGCCCATTATGTTATTTTTTTTATTGTCATAGAAAAATTTGGAAGTTTTTAGACAGTCTTTTGCTGAACTGGTATTTAAAAAAGAAAAAAAAAAACACACTCTGAAATTCAGAGCCCCCTCCAGTCTCCAAGGGATTCCAAGCCCAGCTAAAGCGTGCATAAACCATTAAGCATTAAACCGTTTCCCAAACGGATGGAAAGCTTCTAACTACTTAATTACAGCGTCGTGTGACATCTACATGTCACAGACCAGCATTCAGAACAGAGTGTAGTTACTTCATCTTTTAGGATTTATGATGATCTGTGTAAGTATGGAAAATGCTTTTTCCATTCGTATGGAATGAATTTTGGTCTGGCATCTTTCTTGGGGGGGATGGCAGCGGTGCATCAGTGCTTGTGTAACTCCTGCCCCAGCGCTGCTTACACCTGTACCTGGATCAGTGGGTTAGGCCTCGATGTCTGTGAGTGGAAGAGTGCTGGATCCGATCATATCTCCAATGGGCCCGTGGGCAAGGCTCTTAACCCCCTGCTTAACCCCCTCTTAACACATGTTCGAGAGGTGCCGGTTGGGTGACTGACCCTGTGCTGACCTCTGACCTGTATGTGTTGGATGATGGGATATGTGGGACGAAGCCTTTGTTGTGTACCTGCATTTCACGAGCGTTATGTACATGTTTGTAGCAAGATGAAAATACTACTTGCTTCGTCTGCAGCGTCTGTCTGGCCAGGGCTACTGCTTCTCTGCCTCCCTGCCGCCGATGCTAGCTGCGGCCGCCATTGAGGCCCTCAACATCATGGAGGAAGACCCCGGTAGGTGGGAGCGTCTGCTCGCTGACAGGCGTGACTGGGGTGCTGAGTGGAGCGTGCCAGCATAAACACCGGGGGTTAGGTAAAGCGGCCACACACGATTAGCGTACCCCACATACCGCGCGTTGGCGATCTGTTTTGATAGGAAGGGTCTTGAAAGATTTTCAGCGTATCGTGTGTTTGAAGGCGAGCTTTCAGCAGCCTGCAATGAATCGGCATGGCTTCTGAGACCTTGCTGACTCGGAGCACGTGCGTCGCTGTCAGCCAGGACATTATCACTTCCAGGGTTCTTCCCCAACCCCCATTCTGGCAAATTGGAATAGCGAGTTAGAATTCCTGCTAGCATTCCTAAATCAGTGGACGGTGAGCCCACCGGGTACTTAACCCCAACTATGCATTGTCAACCTGTCAGTACACGGACAATCATGTCTGTGCAAGACTCCTCTGCACCCGTGATCAAACACTATGAAGGGTATGTTTCTAAATACCGTCTCCGTGGCAAAATTCTCATTTTGATCGCATTGTTCATCAGACTTTGTCATGGTGTTGACCCCTGACCCCCAACCGACCCAGGGACAGGCTGCCCCCACTTGCTGCTCTTCGTTATTGCATCACTTTTCACAAAAGCGTCTGTTAAATAATGCTGCATTCCATTTAAACTGAAGTCAGAATTTCCGAGTTCCTAGTTGGAAATTTCAACTGGAATGCCCCCATAAGTTAGAATTCTGTCTCAGAAAGTCGGAGGTAACCCTGCAATCCCGACCTCAATAAAAGATGGCTGCGCCCTTTATCAGCAGAAGTTAAAGCGGTAGTTTTATGCTGTCTATTAGCACTTGTGTCTTATTTATGTGTCATTAAATCGGGCATACACACAGTACTGCCCAACTGTTATCTGTGGATGTGTTTCTATGGTGTTTTTATGCGTAAACCGCATAATGCATTGATATCAACTGGTATCGCTAACGGTGGCTAACAATGAACCTGACTAGAACTGGGGTCTGTTTCAGAAAGCAGGATTTCTTGCTTAGCGGATAACTTGTCGCATTTAAGAGTCTGCGCTAAATGTAAGTGAACGAAGATGAAGGCCATTTAAATCTGACAAGTTATCCGACTGAAGTAAGAGAAATCCTACTTTTTTGACATGGGTATTGCTCCGTGGCTTTCCAACTCAAGTGTGCATCATTCCCAACTCCAACTTCCGATCTACGAGGTGAATGGGACGCAGCATAAGTAAATGTAAAGTCTTCCCGATCAGCCTCAGCGACAGAGCCTCGTTCTTCCTCACCACGGTGAAAGGATTGCTGGATCGCATCTGCTGGCATGTCACTGGGAAGACTTTGAACTAAGAACAGAGTAGCAGTGCATTCATTTTTTTATTTTTTTTTTTATATTTTGTTTTTTCTCTCCTTTTCCAGAAATTTTCACCATCCTAAGGGAGAAATGCAAACATGTCCACAAAGCCCTGCAAGGGTGAGTAAATTATGCACCTCTGGAGAGGGAGGGATGTTGGCTAAGGTGTCTGATTTCCAGTCTAAACACGGATCTATCTAAACCATCCGCATATGTACTCAATAAAAGTATGGGGGAATCAGGATTTGTTTTACAGTTACAATGTAAATAACGGTGGTGTTCTCAGAGGATGAAACCGGTTTGGGAATGGAGTTTGTTTTTTGTTCAAAGCCGAAAGTTCAATGGCTTTGCTTTCAAGATGTTTTATTGACCATGTGCAACAAGTGCGAAGGAATTCTAACTGGTTCAGCCACACCAGACGCAGAGGATGGCTAACAGTACATTAAAAAGCACGTAAAATTTATACCTTTTAGACGCAAGTCCTATAATCATTATCCTTAAAAAGTACAGCTCCTGGATATCTTTGTTCATGGAAGAAAGACACTGTTGCAGAATCTCGGTTGTAGTACAAAGTATACTTGAAGCTATGATTAAATGATATTCCAGTAAGAGCACTATTAAATGCTTGAGGTATATGGATTGCACCTCCCATAAAGTCCTGTGGTATCTGGATCCTGTCCTGCACTTTTTTTTTTGTGGAATACGTGTGATTTATGGCACATGGTGGTCTTATATCTGGGGCTGTGGGTTTGGTTCACAATTTTGGCTCTGTGTACCTGCATTTTGTGGTAGGTTCTCCTTTGTCCAAAGAGACAGTCAGGCAGACTTGCATTGTCAGCTTACCCATAATGCCTTGCGTGGGACTGGCGTCCCATCCACGATATCCTATGGCTTGAGCTCTGTCTGCCTCCTGTGGGAGGCCCCAAGTTTGTTATGGGGGTCGTTGTCATTTATCATCAGGGTTTTTTCCGTCTCCCAGGATCCCAGGTCTGAAGGTGGTTGGGGAGCCCTTCACCCCAGCTATCCATCTGCAGCTGAAGAGGAGCTCTGGATCCAGGGACCATGATGTTAAGACCCTGAAGAGCATCGTAGATTATGTAAGAGCACCACCGAAGCAGCTGTGGATCATCGTCTAGCGGCCGCAGCTCATCGATCATAACCTCATGGCCGTCTTATCAGACTTCGTTAATGATGTGGTCGGTTTTAACATAAGCTAGTATGCAGACCAGCACCGGCACTGTAAGGACAATGATATTGAAACTTGAAATCTTAATGTTATCGAAAGTGGTATTTGAATTTCAGAATGGCCACTGTGTATCATGAAAACAGTTGAGTAAAATATAAAAATTTAAATGGTTCTTTTCCAGAATTTGCCAGATCACATCGCATTAAATGTCAGCTTAAATCTGACTTGCTCTGCTTTGGGAAACAGTCTTCAATATATATGAATTTTCTGTGCAATGAACAGTTGTGAATTGTTCTGGCCTGCATATAAAGTACATTACGGTATTTGTTTTTCCATAAGCCTCCTGTTGAATTTGACTGATGGGTACTCGTGTTGAGTGTAGTTGTGTGAACTCGTTAACGTTTTTCCTCAGTGTATGGACAGACAGATTGCTCTCACTCAGGCTCGCTATTTGGACAAGGAGGAAAAGTATCTCCCTCCACCAAGGTAAGAATGACGGCTCTTTACGCACCACTCACTGCATTCCCACAAACCCTTGTACCAAATGTAAACAGGACTGCTTTTTTTCCCCCTACTGTGTTCTGCTACTTTCCAGCATCTTTAAAATTGACACAGAAGAAACTATCTGATTTTTAGTTCAGCCATTTGCATTTAGCCATGTGACTTTTTCAATGAATCCCTGCGGCAGAGGAATAAGTGAAAGAACATGTCAAAAAATCGTAATCAAAATTTGCTTTATTGGCCAGGTAGACCTGCACGTACTAGGAATTTGTCTTAAGTGTTGGTGCAGACATTCACAAGCAACAAATATAGATTTAAGAAAAATTATTTAAAAATTAAAACATTGAAGTATGAGCAATAGTGCAAATCGGGACAGTTTAGTCAATAGATAGCTATTTACAAAATGCAGTGTTAACAAGTCTAACTAGATGTGTAAGTTTTGCTAGCTTCCCAAATACATATGTAAACAAATACATAAATAATGTTATACATTTAGTATAGATGTGCATGCTTATGGCAAGGACATAACAGCTAACACACATCTGTACTTTAATATTCTATATTTGTATTTATCTGCGAAATGCTGCATTTGTTTGACCTATTAGGTCGCAGTGTGTTTACAGCCTTGCCAAAGGTCTCTTCTCTGAAACCAAAGCAGCTGACGGCGCCCAGTGGGGTGGCTGGCAGTAAACGCCGCTCGCTGCCTTGCCTCACCTAACTCCACACATGCTCATCTCCACAGCATCCGGGTGGTAGTGACCGTCGAGCAGACGGAGGAGGATATCGACAGAGCGGCGGTCACCATCAGGGTAGCGGCCGCCGCCATCCTGAACTAGCCGCTCGGTGACCGACGCCACACGGATTGCCGCCGAGCATCCTCGGTTTTGGGGAGCTCCTCCTTCCCTGTGAGGGGGCGGGGGCCAAGGGATCAATGTGCCCTACATCATTCGTAACTTCAAAGGGTGCCAGTCAGGGGTTATTATACTGACAAGATGTGCATCCATGTCAAGTTCAGCTTGGTAACACTGTGTCTATGTTTAGTTTTATTTTATTTTTTTTGTTGTTCTATTGTTACACTAAGACCATCTTCATTTACATGTTTGTCACTTATAAAAAATAAATTTTGACTTTTAGGTTTCATTTGGTGTTTTATCCATGTACAGGTGGTAGACAGAACAGCAGGAATACCTAACGGTACATTAATATCGAGGTGTAGGACCACCACCTAACTTCAGAACAACTTAAAACTTAAATTACTTTAATGTGAATCCTGTATTCTAGGGAATCAAACTGGTCTTCAAGAAGGCAGGCCACCAGTTCTTTGAGGAGTGAATGAGGTGGAAACACTCAGAGGCAGATATTTGAGGTCCAGAAATTAAAAATCCAGGCCAAGGTTTTGTTTCAACCAACCAGTTGAGCGCTCTGTGATTGTGACTCTTTATACTCAACTGATTGGTTGAAACAAAAATCTTGGTCTGGATTTTTGCTTTTTGGACCTCAAACGTCCAACTCTGCTCACACTCCATACTCCAGAACTTCCCATGAAGGTTTGATGGTGTTTGGATCTGTTGATTGGGGGGGTCCTGGAAGGTGTTTTGGCCTCATCCTGGTGTTTAGGAAACCACTCTAGAACGTGTTCAGTGATATGCATGGGGGTATTTTTATGTTGTAATATGAGAACATCATGAGGGAATGCCGTTTGTGCCATAGAGCCCCTATGACCTCATCTTCCTCAGCTGCTAAACAATCATGCAGAGCAATCACTGGACCTCGTGACTCCTACAAGATGGCTGCCCACATCAACAGAAATTTTGGGTTAAAAGCCAAACACTGGAAAAAGTGAGCCCATGTTAAATTGCTCACGGGTCCAGGTTTTATGCTCCTGTCAGGTTATATGTTGTGCATTGACTTTGGACACAAGTGGTTTCTGATTGGTTGCCCTGCCGTACCCGTACCCCCCCCGAGTAGCTCATGATCTATCTTGTGGTTTTTGTGTAGATTGGGTCACAGAGGCACCGAATCAGTTCCCTACTGATTTTGGGGGTGTGTAATTTGAGCAGTTGTCCTGTTAAGTGTCCTTCCTTCCCTGTTGGTGGACTCTTCCTTTTTTCACTGATGCAGTTTGTTGATGTTTGGCATACGCTGTCATGGTTTTGGTGACTTTCCCATGGCACATTAAATAATTTTGCTGTTCTTTTAGGTGATGTATCTGCGATTCAGGCACTGAGAGTTCCAAAGAGCTAGAGACTGTCTTGTTGCTTTGTTTAGTATTTCATTTCTATTATTTTGTCCATTCCCAGTAATCCCCTTAACCGTAGATTCACCCCCAAATACAAAGTGTTTATGAAACCAAAGAGCAGTTTAAGGAATACTCCAATGGAGTATTACAGGGTGAGGATATTCTTTTTGTATACATTTCAGCAGCTACCGAAACAGTCATGCATATATTGCAAAGATGAGACGGGCCATAAAGTGAATTAAGAATGCTATTCTTTGTGTCTGTGTTCTCGCTTGCTTGAGAGAAAGTGTATAATTCTGCAGGAAATGCACAAATAACGTTTTAAATGGATTATAGGGCCAGGCTTACCATTCATCTCTTGACATGCATAAACTTGCCTTGCCTCCCTCACTATTCGCCTTTTGAGCAATATATTGAGCACTGGAATTTCTGCAAACGGTAAAATCGTGTTTCTCTGTTATCGACGATGGTTCATCTATATTTAACTGGTCAGATTAAACCTACATTACGATTTTAACAGCAAAGTATATTTTCTAATAACGTTGCCGTAGCTAACGATCATCAGAAAACCATCTATCAGATTACGTGCGTTTTATACGCAAATACCGCATCCGTTTAAATTGCCATTATTTGTATCACATTTCTGTCACAATAGAATTAAATTCCAATTATAGGAACAATACTCAATACGCAGAGCCTGTAATGTGCCTTTTCCTGTGACTTTTCTCAAATAGACCAAACAATGATTAAGTGAATTACGAAATAAAATGTAATCAGATTATTTTAAAACTGTCAAGCCTCGTTGCTCTTATGACAAAACACGCATTAATCCTGTAAAAAAAAAAAAAAAAAAAAACGTCGATTAAATGGCTGTATGAGATTCAGACGATAGACTAGACTCCTAGTCTAGGTCGTGGCACTCAGTCTCTTAAAAAGATTCTTATTAATGCGCAAACTTATAACTCATATCCGAAAGTTAATGTTCGTTATTCATGGTGCTATGATGAGTAAAAGAAATCCTTGCTTGATAGTCTTAAGTTTTTGCTCTTGTCCAAGCGTGTAGGGGCTCCTTTGGCATGTAGGGGGCGTATTAACCACGCCGAGCGGCTGCGAACGCACGGCCCTTTGGGAGCGTTTTATACTGCGTTCTGTGCTACGTCATAAGTGGCTGGAGAGCTTCTCCGGTCCTTTTTTTTTTAAGTGAGATTCATGTAACGCTGGCAAAGGATAGGGACTGCTGATGGTTTGCCTTTGATTTTTACGCTATGAAATGCGCCGTTATATCAGAAACGAAAAACATAAGCTGGGTTTTAATTCATCACACACATCTGAGATCTTGTAACTTTTTTTTATTAATGTTTCTGTTATTTTAAGCTTTGATTATACATACGTAAGGTTTTTTTTTCCTTTTACAAAGCAGTATAGGACAGAGGCGAGTTTCAATACCTGTGCGACAGATCGGATGCGATTTACGTAGTAATTTACGAAGTTTCACAAACTTGTGCGAAGGAGTTTGCAACTTTGTGGAGCAATGCATAAATCAAGGATAAAGTCGGCTGTTCCGATATCCTTGCTGATGTTAGCGGCTTTGTTGGTTCCGAGTCTGAGATGCGCAGGTAAGTTTGTTTTCTTTTATGTTTAATGCTGAATACTCTGTTGTTTTCAGTCACACGTAGGGTAAACGCCGCTTGATTAATTGGTTTTAGTTAAAACATCATTATTTTGCAGTGAAGCGGTGAATCTAGTGTCTTGTTTAGAGCATTCATTTTGTTCTTGCAATCAAAAAAGAAATACAAGTGACTGAGTTTTCGACTGCTACATTTTTCGGTTAAGTTTAAATTAAAGTTATTTTTGTACTGGAGTGGTTTACACACCCATGCTCTTTATTTTAATAAAGTCTATAGTGTATGACAGATATAGAAATGGTTCTTTTATACGCAGGAAATATTCCAGGATTCGGTTCAACGAGCGCAACAATTTGTTTTTATAGCTGGATAAACAAAGGTAGTTAACATCGGATCCAAGGTCTTTTGAGACGTTTCGGCTCGCATCGTTTTAAAAGGGTCTATCAGCTCCGGAGGCAAGAGGGCGTTTTCGGTTCGTTATTTATAGCCAGCGCGTTTTATTCACAGAAAGACCTTTAGGAAGCTATGTGCTCAGACACCTTCCAGAAACCGGGCAAGAAAAGGCAGTTTTAGGTGCATTGTGTTGAAATCAAACCAGTTAATGCCTGGCATTATTATCAAGATGTTTAAGTCCCTTGGAATTTAAGTGCAGATGGGCTGCGATGGCATAGCAGCGGTCTGTTAATCAGATGCATATTTGAAAGCGCGCTCTTGTCTTTGTCGGGCTTGCTAATCCATTTACCTGTCCATGGGGGGTAACAGATGTCGAGATTTCCTGTTTTCGGTTTGTATTCCCGGCTTCTGCCATTTGGTATTTGGACTAGGGGGATGGGATCATCTAGGACCATGTCGCCTTGTTAACTTTTTGGTTTTTTGATATTTACCCGCTATCTATGTATCTACATAATAATACTAATAATAAAAAAACAGAGTTTTAATTTACTTTTCCAGTACAGGTATGTCACTTAGTTTCAGTAGATGCAAAGTACTGCACAGGTATGCTCTTCAATTTTACCCCAGGAGGCGAAAGAAAAACGTTCTGATTGCAAATTTCCACGTGATTCTTACCTAAGAGCACTTGGCTAAAAAGGAAAACCCGTCTTATAAAGCCAACTGATCCGTCCTATAGAGTACAATTGGTTTTCAATGCGCGTGCGCAAAAATGTATGTTGATATGCATCTTTGACTTTTCCGAAGATGAAGACATCCCCCTCCATTTAAAAAGGGTGAGCTTTTGTCGATCCGCAGGAGGCTCACAGCGGTTAGCCCAGTCAAAAGGTGTGTGTGTGTGTGTGTGTGTGTGTGTGTGTGTGTGTGTGTGTGTGTGTGTGTGTGTGT
>JAODLD010000124.1:478914-492427 GCA_026781065.1 Mormyrops boulengeri
TTGTGTTGGGGTGTGGTTGTGTGTGGTGGGTGGGGGGGGGTGGGGGGTGTGGTGGGGGGGGGGGGGGGGGGCGCGGCGGCCGCCCCCCCCCCGCAGATTCAATAGGGGCATTGATGTGGTAATTGATTCTCTTGCTAATAACAGTCCACTAGGCTTTATGCAAAGCAGGTTTCTGTTCCTAAAGAGGCCTTAATTTTTAAATGTAACTGGTGTTTAATATTTGTGGGGGGTGTTTTATTGGTTTCTTGTACTATCACAATCTGAGGGAGGATCAGGCGCTGCTGGCTGCTGGTGCACATTTATTATGAACCTTCGTTTCAGTTCAGACTTGAGGTCAGTAGGCGGCAGCATGACTTGATTGATGCGTCACCTTCTTTTTTGTCCTTCCTTGTTGGGGGGGGGTGACGCGTCTCTAGTGTCAGTGGTAAAGTTATATGATCAAAAGCAGGCTTTTCAGGGTGTATGTGGCCCCCACTGCTGGTTTATGCAGGGGAAAGAAACAACGGTGATAGATTTAGAGATTTGTGAGCTGAAGTTGTTGTACTTGACCGGATGTGGTCGCGGAGCGGATCTGAGTTCGGCGTGTTAATCTGGTGTTAGCCATGTTGACATGTGGTTGGCTGGCCGTCTTAGTAGCTCCAGTTTCATGTCATAAACCAGAATGTAGTTTTCTAGCATCTCCTTTTCCATTATTCAGGTTTAATCATAGCATTACAAGCCTTAAAATGTAAGAGTTATGGAACCTCTTCGACCATTCATTAGTTTTGAACTGCCAATCAAACGAAAGCTCCACACTGAGGACTGTGTTTAAGCGACATGATGAAATGGCTCTTTGTTAATCGGCGGTGTTTGGCGAGCATAAGTCGAACCTTTGTCCTCTGTTTTGAAGGTAATTATGGGCTGGTGACAAGCACGGTGGGTTTAGTCAGGCTGATGTAGCCGGACCGCTGCCAATAAAAGGGCAGTGGAACGTGGCACTGTGGGTAGCTATGATGTCATCAGGATCCCGTGGTAATAGAGCGGCCCTTTCCCTGCTCCGCTGTCAGTGTGATGTGAGGCAGCTGTTCGCAGACTAGGCGACGCTGCTCTCATTTCTGTGGTAAGTTTCTTTAAAACGCTGGGCCCTTAAGCCCCAACTCCCCACCCTCCCCCCCGACCTGAAAAGACCTGGCGACAATTTCCCTTCTGCCGAGGCGTAGGTTTGGAGCATAGCTGTGGCCGCGGGAAATACATATGTAGTGATCCAGAAGCCTTTTCCGGAAATTTCTTGTCATATTTAGGTCTCTAGTAAATGCGGCATGTACAGAGTGAAAGGGTATGCTGATGAGGGGGATGGGGGGGGGACGTTCTGATGTTGTGACATACCACATTAGAGGGACCTCTGCTGGACATGTGGGTCAAACGAGGCCATGCAGCGAAGTGTTCCAGGGTTATGCATGTGGTTATTCAGTGACCTGAGCTGCATCTGCCAGGGAAAGAAGCTCATCGATTTCATGTGATTCACTTTAATTCAGAACAGACATTGGTGTCTGCTGGTATCATCTTATGGTTGCTAATCAGCAATTGAAAGTCAATGGTAGACTGCTTGGGGCAGGTCTGCACTGCGAGAGCTGTGCTACATTACCATCATCCCTGAACATCTAAACTAGTCCAGCAGGACTCTCATGATTTTGCTAGTAGCTATCAATAGAAGTGGGCCAGTTGAGCGATCCACTGACAACCTCAGCCAATGATTGCCTGAAAAGCAGTGCTTGGCAATCGGCCCGTCGTGCTTTTCGGAGGCATCATCAGAAGCAGATCCCGTCGTGGGAATTATGTGCAGCAGGTGAGATGCTCAAGATGCCAGAGAAGTTTTGGAAGAGAATCCTGATGAAAAAGACCACTTGAACCATATGTAGATGTGTGTCTTGGAGGAACGAAATGCCAAGAGGTTCAGTGCCACAGAATTGATAAATCATTTTCGGGTATATGAACTGACTGAGTATGACTCAAAATCATCAGAGGGACAGAATGATGCTGTACAAAAAGGAGTAAATGCCAGCATATTTATTATACTTACCTTGTGCTTTTCCAGATTTAGTGTCAATAGGTAACACGTGTTAAAACTGTTAAATGCTTAATTTTCTTAACTGTTGTCTTTTTTTCTTTTGGTCCTCGGCAGACCGTTCATTTAAAAAAGATACGCAAGAAATAATGTCTATAAATGGTTAGATAACATATTTCTGTCTATACATGTCATACATGAGTTATATAATTGAAATATTGTATTTTTTTCATGCCCGTACCTACCACTGAGAATCCTCAGTATTTCTTTCTGCAGCTTCCATAACCACGGTCCGTTACGGGACACACCTAGGAAGGGCTAACACTTTTGACCTCGGTATTTTAAAATTCCTGGCAGCGGCCCAGAATTTTTTTAATATTTTGATTATATAAATTAAGTATATTAGGACATTTGACTCTTCCTGGTTGAATGAGCTTCTAAGTCAGCCTTCGAAATATACCATGTGCTCCACAATGCCATTTATTGGTATTGGTGCAAAAGTATTGCCTGCAGCTGCTGGGCTTTTAAGAATCTATTCTGGTCCACTCCTACAAATGGGAAAAATAGACTGTTCCTGGAATGTGTACCTTTTTAATGAGAAATGGGGGGAAAATACATCATTTTAGCTTTTTGGGAAACGTATACTGTATGGTTGGGATCCTAAAGGGAGGAGAGTAAGCCTCCCTCTTAAGCTTGAAGGTTGCATGAACCGGCTTTATGTCTGAACCTAATTACCCAATTATTGTAGACGATGCATTAACTCTGATTTATGGATTACAGTTCCAATGAAAGTTTGTCTGGTTTTTCTGCAAAGACTTATTTTAGATCAATAAAAGCAGTTACTCCACTGTCTACCTTGAAATTGCATATTTTAAACAGGCACTTTTTTAATGAGAGCTTTGGAAGAGTTGTCTCCTAGTTTTGTAAGATTGATCACAACAGAACATGATTTCATTAAGGATTTTGAAACTGTGTCATCTTTGCTGGCCCAGAGAAGAGTTTGGCCGAGTAGGGGCGCAGTACTTGACTCAGAGCTGCCAGATTTTAGTTTGATTTGAAGCCAATCATTTTTCACACGTGGATGTTGAATGCTTTGGGTTGTTTATTCCCACTGTTGGGACTGGATAAGAAAAGTCTGGGAGATAGAGATAGCCTTACCATGGGGGGGGGGTGGCCCTAATTGTTACCATGGTCGGCTGTTT
Organism: Mormyrops boulengeri; assembly: GCA_026781065.1. NCBI lineage: Eukaryota > Metazoa > Chordata > Actinopteri > Osteoglossiformes > Mormyridae > Mormyrops > Mormyrops boulengeri. The sequence continues at coordinate 482,161 of JAODLD010000124.1, forward strand.
TCTACTTAGGAAAGGAAAGCTGTCTCAGCTAGCATTAGGCTGCATGACGTCCCTCTGATTCCATATTCAAAATAATCGCGCGTATCCAAAACCACTGCAAGTGGACTTCCTTTGTCGCCGTTACCAGCCTTGATCTGGTCATCACCGAAGATGCTGCTTTGAGTCACGCAGAGGCAACTGACGGGCCACACAGCGAGCCAGTACTGTTTGTCCAAGGGAATGTTAAATTATAACTCAAGAGTTAAAACAGTGCAGCTATTTAACTATTTGGAAGGAGGAACGAGGGAAAAAAAAGTTGGTTGCACTCCAAAGTGGGACCATATGTTATCCAAAGCTCTGGTACATATGGACCGTCTTTAGATTAGAATTAATATGGCTCTTTTTTTCAGCGTACAGTAAAGCGTGACTCATGTGGAGTTTGTTAAAGACACCCTTAAAGCCATTGTGTATTGTGATAGCCAGAACCAATTCAGCCACCAGTATCAGGAACCTTAAAATAACTGCTGAAGTCTGACAGGCTTGTTGGACTTTTTAATGCTCGACGTTAATGTTTGTGTGTGTGTTTAATTTGTCCACGCTGCCGTTTTTGCTGACTTCGGGTTGTTTTCCCTTTGGCAGTATGAAGCCTTAATCCGTTCACACACGTTGCATTTAGGGCTGCAGATCGGCATTTTCCACAGGCCACCCAAATCATGGCGCAGGACCGGACTGGCCAGAGCTTGGAGCCAGTGGACTTTGGCTCGTGCCCAAGGGCATCAGTATCATCACTGTAGTATTTCGCAAGTTATTCTTTTTTTTTTTTTTTTTTTTTTGACTGTATGTCTGTTTTTGCTCTGCCGAGAGTGTTTGAGGAGAGACTTTCTGCGCCGTAACTCTGTATGCTATAACCAGAGGTGAACTGAGGGCCTGCTCCCGGTCTTTTGCAGTTAGGGTCTCGTGAAATTTACAAGCGGGGTTTAGGCCGCATGAATGAGTCGGCAGCTGCATGCTGCTTCTTGGTTACTGCTCATTTATGTAAAAGCCTGGTGGTGGAAGGGAAAAATAAAGCAAAATGGGTTGTTTGTTACTTTTAAGCAGATCTTCACCGATGGTATTGTTACAGCAAACTGTCTCTCCTACAGTGGCTAGTAATCGGAATTTTAGACTTCAGATGGTTCAGACTAGGCTGTAATGCAATGTATTGTTCTCTCGTAGAATGTATAATGAATATCAGGTCCAAACTCTGGCTTGCATTCTTTTTATTAGAACTACGGGCTTCAACACATGAGTTCGGACCTCATCTTCATTATTTTGATTGCATTGTATTGTCCACAAACTGAGGGTATCAATCTTCTGAGTAGGTAGACCATGGTGTTTTTTAATTTTTTTTCCCTATGCATTAATATTTTCATTACATACGATGGAAATTTAAAGACAAGTGCTGCTTATTGGCCACTGCAATATGTCTCAGACTTTGATGGGATTCATAATCACTAGATGGAGGCTGATGAAGATGGCGGTAGTGGTGGTGATGATGAAGACACCAGGCCTACATCTTGATTTTAAGCAAAATACAATAAATACCGGAGAACTGATTAGTTTAATCAAGCCAGGGCAAAACATTTTGCTTAACATGCTCTGCAAGTCCATGAAATATAAACCCTTCTGTGGATTTAGTGTCTTAATTGAGTTTAGGGTCTCAGTTGTCCCTCGTAAAAATATTCTGCAGATCTCTTGCAGAGGTCGTTATACTTAACGATAATTACCTTTTTAGTCCATAAAACGCACAAGCCTTCATGTAGTTTTGGCAGGCACACCTTGACAGCTTGCAGTGGGCAGTATATCCTCGGTCGCATGTCTGCTTTATGAGACGTCCTGGTTAATGGTCTTCGTTACTGAGGCAGACGCCCCATTGCTGGTGAGCAGGTTGCTGGGAAGCAGCGGCACTGTAAATACTGTTGAGTGGTTTGTGGAGGAAATGCCCAATTCTGTGGTGAATGGGATCCCTCCCCCCCTCCCCCGCCCCTGTGTTTTTATATGGCACCTTGTAGGTGTCTATTTGAAATTGTTTGCATAGCTTCACACTGTGCCGTCTAGAGGGCTTGTGCTGGTGCTGCTGGTCGTGTTCGGCTCCGGGCTGCCGCAGATGATGGCGGCTGATAAACTCCAGCGTCGTGGTACCCGGCTAAGCCAAGAGGGCGTTCCCGCTGCCCCTTCACACGGAACTCCTACGTACCAGGCTACGTGGAAAAAACATGTCAGATTGGCTCGGGAGTATGAGAGTGGCCACCACACGGGGAGACAACCGTTCATGAACGAGGGGCCCAATAGTGTAGTTTATCACCACTCAAATCATTCATTTTCATGGAGCCCCCTCTTGGCCATGAACAGTTACTACACTAAATATTCAACAAGCACATTCCTTATTTAAGAGATCCTCAAGCAACATGTCCTGCTAAACAATTAGCTAGCAACGAAATAATGATGCTCTTCGTTACCTAATTTAGTTTTTGAAATATCAGACAGTTGCTTTTTAAATTGGGGCCCCAGAAACAACAACACTCACCCCTGCTGGGGTCCAGAAATATTTTCCTTTCAAACCACCCCCCTCCTTTGGGGGGTCAGCGTGGGGGCAGTGCCCCCCTAGTCACATGAGTCGAAAGGCATCATGCATAGATTAACACATATATTAACACGTAGGGCAAGCAAGATGTGTGTTTTTTTTGCGCCCCCCCCCCCACCATTGTCAAGATAGGAGATTACACTCCAGACTGTTTCTTAAGATTGGAAACCCGTGCGAGTCAGTGACCCTCTCCTGGCCTTTGAGATCGCCGTTAGTCGCGGTCTCTGCTTTTTGAAATGGTTGCAGCTTTCGTTTCCCATAAATTGTTTATGTTCACGGGTGTTGTGAAAGGTAATTATTGTCGCACGTGTGATACTTGTGTTCAGAAGTGTTTGGTAGTGGAGAGACTCCTTGCAGTTTCATTAGCCCAAACCTGGTATGCCAGGTGGGTTCGTCTTGTGCGGTGATGTCAGGTCTTGCTGTAATCAGCTCCAAAGTCACTTGCCAGAGAAGATTAGAGTACTGGAATGTGCTCATAGTTTAAAACAAAAAAAAAGTGATGGATAGATTACACCCCCTACTGAGTGGCTGGTAGGGAATCCTCTGGCTTCTGAGTTTGACGCACTGGATCATAAAATGCCATTTTTTATTTGCCTGCAAGCGGTCTTTAAAATTCCCCCCTGAGCTGTGGTAGGAGCCTCCAGAGTCTTGTGCAGGTCAGAGGAATGCGTGTTTCGGTGGTTATGACTCTGCTTTATAAACCTGTAGTTTTGTAAGGTCTGCTATGTGTTGGGTCACACTCCTTGGCTGCTAAGACCGGGAACCGCGGCTCAACTCCTCTCCTCTTCATCTGCGCCATAAATTCCTAGGGTCCTTGGGAAATTCCCCAGTCTGAATAGTCACTGATGGGTTTTGTGCCGTTTCTGTCGCTGCTCGCTTCATGACACTCCCCCTGGGAGTCCGAAACTCTAAGTATCGCACTTTTCTGTCACATAAATACAGGAGAGTGGGAGCACTGAGACCCCAGCAATAGCAGGGAGGTTAAATATCCGAGGTAAACGAGAAGAACAGCAGCACGCCATGATGATCTAGTGACCAAAGCAGCCCCTCTATATGTGTCCTGCTCTCTGCTTTTTACAGATACTTGACTTGTATCCTCTCTCTAATCTCTTTTCAAAGGACTCGATGACAAATACCTTTCCTTTCACTTTATTTTAAGACCCTAGTGACATTTCCGGCCATATGGGGATGTTTGAGTAGATTTACAGTTTGTTAAATGATTCCAATGTCTTTGGCAGACAAAACCGAAATGGGAAATACGGCAGATTCGTAGTAGCATGAGAGAGATTTAAAGTAGCAATTCTCCAAAATCTAAGTTCACGGGCTGATGTGTACCTAGGGTTGCAAAATGCTGGGAATTTTCCCATTAATTCCCATGGAAAGTTTCCAACTTGGAATATTTCCAAAATTCTCCAGCTTAACTTCCCATGGAATGGAAAGTTTCTGGAAATTTTCCACCTCTTTGCAACCCTATGTGTACTCTTAGTATTCAGGGTGCAAGCCCGCAATTTCATGGTGAACCTGACGTATCATTTCACTGCTGATTTTATTGTATTGCACAGTTTATAGGCATGTTGTGCTATATCATTTCTGTTTGATCTTATGACTCTTGATCTTATGACTCTTATGTCTCTATGCATCTTGATTAAAAAGCCGATGTGTGTAAAGCAATCTTCAATGATGGGCAACTTGAGCAATATGAATGCAAGCTTTGGTTAGGTTTCAGTTGTCTTGCTTACAGTGCTGCCAATTCTGGGTGGACAGTGTATCCAAGGCGAATTTCTGCTTCCTTGAAGGACACGGTTTATATCTATAATATTTACACCAAATGCTTGTAGATTTAAGACTTTCGGTCTGACTTGCTGAACTGTTTTGGTCTTTAATAAGCCATTACACAGGGTTCTTGAATCTGTTTTTAATCTGCCGCTTAAACAGCCACGGGACCATTGTCTCATTCTTGATAGTGCATTCTTCCACAGCTGCGTAATCTTGTTTTAAAATCAACAGCCTCATTTTATGTATTTATATATAGTGTTTTCCCTCATAATTCTGTGGTTCTTTTGTTTAATTAAAACAAATGGGAACCATTTCAGACACTCTGCTTTTCATGGGACCCTTTTGATCTGGATGGCCATGTCTCTCTCTCTTTCTCAAATCCAAAGTCATTTGATGGACTATGCTTTGAAACCAGGGAGGGAAGTAACTTTTCAGGAGGGCTGGTGATGTTAGGCACCATCTGTGGGTTTGTTTATCTCAGCAATGGGAGGCTGGTTGATGGAAATGCCTAACCCTTCCTGGCCAGTGTTTTCCTTTGACGGTCAAGTTCGAAGCGCGCCGCTCGCGGAAGTAGCACGCACGTAGTAGCAATTTTATGACCTTCTGGATGGCCCCTTCTGTCACTCTTGCAGATGCTCCCCACAGCTTGGTTGCGGTGGCTGTGGCCAGGCAAGCTTGGCGGAATATGCCGGAATCTGGCCCGTCAGCCCATAGATGACATTGTAATGGCGGACAGTAGAATATGCATGTTCAATATTTTATTACTTACTGGCCTGATTTGTACTTGAAGCAAGTGCTTTGGTGTTCAGGTACACTCGATTTGGTGTTCAGGTACACTCAACCACGTCATCTTCAGAGGGGAGACGTTTTTGTCTCGCCTCCATCTACATCCGTTCTTCGACTGCCAGGTGGGAAAGCTGTGATTAATTTTTTTTCACTGCTTCTTTCATACTTGAATTTTATTAACTGAATTTCAGCATCATGATGAAGCTTCAAAAACGTCATAAATGCTTAACGTGAAACCACTTATACCAACCAGAAAGATTCTCTACAAAGTCTTGAGCACCAATTAAAATGTCATGGACTGCAGGACCATCCTTCCCTGAGCTTTTGTTCCTCACCTCATTAAAGTCCTTGTCTTTTATCTTCTAATTGGCAGATACTTCAAAGGGTAAGACCACTACATCTGAGCTGGACTATGTTGTTTTGTGTGTTTGGTATTTATTTATTTCTAACTTGTTTAACTCTGATTAAATTACCACTTGTAAAGTGCCTTGACGATGAGGGCCATCCATGTTTCTGGTTGTAGATTAAATATCAATCTGGCGCTATGAAAGTAGCATTTCGCAAGCTTGCTTTCACTGCCTAGCTACCCTGGCACAGTGTTATTCTACACTGGTGCAGTGCTATTCTACACTGACACTGTGTAAATGTTATTCTTTAAAAGAAATACAGGTCTATGTGTTGGCAACTGACAGAATCGAAAAATATATTCTTGAATTACCAGGGGCATTCAGGTTATCGAAGCACAAGTAAAGTCTGACAGAGGATTTTAATTTGAAGTTATTCCACGTGACGCAGTTATGACTTGTGTCTGATGAGAGATGCAAGTTTCCTGAAACAAAAAGTACCGCAGTTGGCGTCACATTTTAAAGAAAACAAGAAGCCTTTGTTTTTTTTCTTGAAACAAAAATAGACTGCTATAAAATTGTGTACAAAGATGCGGCGGGTGCCCCTTTGTTATTATACGAGTTTAGTTTTGAGGAAACAAGGACTGTTTTATTAATGTGCGTCTTGGTGTGTGTGTGTGTGGGGGTGGGGGGGGGGTGTCATAGCATCTGCTTCTAATTACCGACCTTCTGCAATCACTCATAGCCGATGTCATGGGCAGGAGGATGGTCTGCAAGGTTCTGATGTCATGATGTTTACAGCTTCCTCTCCTGATTAAATCAGCTCTTGTCCTAAGCATTTATGGTTCCTTGCGCTAAAAACTTTCCATTCTTTCCTGCCAGTTTCCCACAGCGAAATTTCTGTTTTTTTTTGCCTCTTCAAACCGCCGATTGCTGTCAGAATGTTAATTCTCTTTAAAGTGCTTTAGATGGCTTATGTTATATAATGCTGTGCCATCGCACAATTTCCTAGATTGATCCAAAGGACATGCATCATATGTCACTTGCTCAGTGGTATATGTATAATCCCTTTGTACACATTATAATTTACTTTTCAGGAACCGTGCTGTGCTAGAAATGCATGCTTATTAAATGGTATTACCAATTTGGTAAATGGTGCATACAAGAGTCCCGTCAAGTACTTGGTTAATCTGAGCAAAGTAGTTCAAGTACACAAGTCCCACGCTCCTGATCTTGTGAAGCTAGTGGATGTGCTGTGGATTATTTACGACGGCGTGAGCAAACATATTTTTCCCAGTTTGACTTTTCACGATCTTTGCACAGATTTGCGCATTAGTGAGGTGCCTTGGTATTTTCATCCTGTCTTTGCTGGGCATTTAAAGGGATTATCAGTTTGTTAACGGTGCGTTTGCCTGCCGTAATCGTACATTCCGATGTTGCACTCATGGTCCTGGAGAACGATATTTCGTCTCACTGTGTACTTTATTGTGTATTTATTGTGTATTGTTTGGGATGACAATAAAGCTCTACTTACTTACTGGAAATGAGTTGGAGGCCAGGATCTCTTGGAGAAGATGGAAGATTTTGAAATGTTGCATTATCTCAGCACTGTAACTCAATTCCGTACAGATACATTTTAAACACTCTCTCCTTCACTTAAACGCCTTTTCTTTCTCACCATAATCGTTGTTGATTTTTCGGAAAGGCCTTTTCCTCCCCCCTCATCTCTGTGGGTAAACATTCTATGAAACAGTTGGGGGGCCGGCCGAGTCCTTATAGGCTCGGCTTAATTAATTTCTGTGTGTCTGTGAGCCACGTCTGGCTCCACTCGAGTGCCCCCTCCCTCTCACACTCTGCCCTTTATCCACCTGTTAAAATCTCCCCCCTGCCAAATACCACAGAGGAGTCAAGAAAATGCAGCCAGCGGGACCAAGTAGACATTTTAAAGGCAATTTAATCTAATTAAAATCCAATTTCACTTCCTTCGATTAGTTTTAGTTGATGAAATCTGTTTCATTTAATGAAAATGCCCTTACATTTTGATTATTTTAGGAACCTAAGGCAAATATAACTGTTAGCTTTGGTTTTTGGACTGACAGTGTGTCAAATCTAAAAAGGCCTTTTCATATATAAATAAGCATGATAGTCTGAATATCTAAATTGAGCTAAATAGAGTAATAGGTTTGACAGGCTGCCCCCTCCCACAGTCGCTAGAGCAGAACTGCAGATTCATTTTCCAGACGGTTCTACTTTTCCCCCATGGTCGAGGATTCATCAAGCCGCTCTCAGCAGTGTGAGCTTGTAAGCGGATGAGGTCCGGATCTCACGACTGCCTTGTGTCAATGCACGTGTCTGCGAACTAGGGCCCCAGACAACTGCTGTAGCCATTAGCATACAGGTAGAGATGGAGTCTTATTGCTTTCAGATGTTCTTCCTTCCAGAATGAGGGAGTTTTTCTGTTTCTGTCATCGGGATGATCGCATTAAGATCTGACTGTGGATTTTCCCTCTGGTGATTTGCCTTGATGTGGTAGTACAGACAGGGCCATTGAATTTAATGTTTAATGTTACCTCTCCTTTATTCCATTTCAAGAAGTTTTGAATTAATTTATAAACCAGGAAAATACAATGTGCAAAAAATGTGTAAAAAATGTAGTTCATGGACATTAAAATCTCCTGTAATAAGTCAAAGAAAATGGGCAAATGATGTGGGTGTGTTTAATGAATCTGTGATTTAATATTCTACATTACATCCCTTTCTATCTATTCAAAAGCGGAAATATAAGTAAGGAAGATAATACATCACATTATTCACGAGCGTCTTTACGGAAGACCTTGTTATCTCATGGGTGTGCAACCAAAACAAGAAAAGGAGTATTTTATTAAGACGGCAGCACATTTTATAATACCGGTAACCTACGGTTGAAAAGGTGAGCTGCTTAACCATTATGCTACCTGTTGCACCTATATAAACAAAAGGAAGTCGATGTAATTGGCTAGGGAGCCGTTTATAATAAGGTAGCGAAAGATTGTTCACATTCACAGATGATTTTGTGCTTAATTTTTGCACGAAGCTTCAGCCATGTTGACGTGTAATTAGGATTGCTGCGACTGCAGGCTCGCCCCGGCAGGCTTACACAGCAGGAGGACCTCATCCGCTCAATAGGCGTAGTCTGCGCCGTCTGTAGACACTCATCATTTTTATGAACGGAAATTCAGTCTGATAGGAAATTGACAGTGGTGAAAGTGACCAAGCGAGGGAACACATTGCCATTTGACCCCGCAGAGTATTTGAGAGCAGGCATCACTAGGGGATATTCCGAGATGTCAGAACGCCCGGAGGGGCTTCCTTTGTGCTGTGGTCTACGCAGCCAGGCCTGACTTGGGCATCCAAGTTATACCCCCCTCCAGTCAGCGCCTCTCCTTGCGGCATGCTGTAACCCAACACAGCCCCATTGTTTCCTCCAAGTGGCCCAGCACTGCCGTGTGTATTTAAGGCCACTTGGTTTCCTCTGGTGCGATTGTCCTGGCTGAATAAATGAAAGGCATCTCTTAGGGCCCTCCTGGTGTTAAGAAAGGGCTCTTATCTTGAGCGGCATTGATTGCAGTAGCTATTTTAACCAGTGGATATTCGCCACTCGAAACCGGGGTCATAGCTGATGGCCTTGCACAAATTGATGTCGCTGGTTCTTGTCAACACTCTGCTCGATTTTGCACTTTGTGTCTTTTTTTCTTTTCTTTTCCATTTGTTTGCCGTTTCTCCACCAGGCTCTTCTTCTGCCCTGTTTGAAGATGCACGGCCCTTGGAATCCACGAGTTGGTGGCCACGTTTACGGGGTCGCCGTGGTTTGGGGAATAGCTCACGGTTTATGGCCAAGGAACTGAGGCCACATATTTTGGCATTTTGTCGCGAGTCTGCCTTATAAAACCTATTGTAACAAAAGTATATTGTGTCCTGCGCGTGGGAATTTATGATTTTGCATAAATCATGCAGGTCATGTGGACTGCTGTCGTTGCAGGATGTTTTAAGATGTGGTGCGTCACAGTGGTAAAATGATTTGATTCCATATTAATATTCCATCATTCAATGTTATTGGATGGTTGGGGCAGACCAATGTTCTTTTTTTTAGATATAGACCTAGCGTCCTTCAGCTGACATCTTGGATCTAGAGTTTCGGATTCCCTTTCATGGGATGAAGGCGATGGGGTTTCTTGCTTGATTGTCTAAGGTTTCGGCCAGTGAAGATGAGGGGTGTTACTTTCTACACGACCAGTGCGTATTCATTGCTTGTGTTTATGACCACTTTCACGGATGGAGCGTGGCGACCCTTGGCACTTTGCTAAGGGTTCTTAGCCTTCTGAGGGTGGGGCACCGTTTGCCTGCATTTGGAGTCGTAGACAGGCGGTTGGAGCCGGCTTAGGTTCCGGAATGGTGCGTTAGCATTTTTGCGTGTGTAAAAGCTTGGGCTTCTAGAAGGCTTCTATGTGAATCTCCTGGGAGATAGTAACACTTAAGGGTTTGTCAGGGAAATGGACATGCTTTTCACATTAAGAGCTTTAACAATACCAGAACTCAGCCATTTCGGTCGGTTCTGTTGTCTGTCCAAGTATAATATTCCTGGGATGTTAATGTTGGAGAAGAATCTGCATGATGGATGCACATCATAACTTCTCATAAATCTAAAGGAATTATTGAAACACCCCATGAACCCGTCGTGTTCTTGGAGAAGGGTGGGGGTGTTGGGCATATGGGGGGGGGG
>JAODLD010000124.1:518599-530498 GCA_026781065.1 Mormyrops boulengeri
ACACACACACACACACACACACACACACACAGTGAGACGCGTATCACTGCAGCCAGGGGCAATGTGGGAGGGGTTTATATCTTATCCGATACCCTCACCCTAACCTCCTTATAATCCCCTCCTACTCGACATTGCCCCTCCCACTCGACATTGCCCCTCCTACTCGACGCTCGGCTCCAGCTGCAGCGATATATACCTGCACACAGCCAGTTACTAATAATAGGTGTTTGAACCCCGTTTATAATTTGCTTTCGGGCCCCCTGGTCAGCAAAGTCTTTGGAAGCTCTGTATTTGGGTGTTCTCGCCATATATGTTGTCATGGCACAATATGACACAGGTCAGGGTACGACGCAGAGCATCAGTTCCAGCTCCAGTTCAATGTGTCCTGGTTTCACTTCGCTATTGGTTCTGGAGGCCATTTAGGAAATTAGGCACCTTCGGCTCTCGGATTATGACGGCATATGCGGGAAGATTAGGTGTCACCAAGCGCTTTGACATTTCGTGATTTGCTCTGAGGTTGTTAGTTGTTGTCCAGAATCTGTGTTTTCTGAGTGTTTTGAGCTTAAAATCAAAGACCTCTTTTTTTGCATTCCCTCCCCGCTGCCTTTTTCTTGGATGATGAATGAAGTTTCCTTTTAAGGGTAGCCTGCAATTAAATCCCCCGTATGCTTGGCTTGCACCATTGATTGGAAGGAAGTAATTATGTCACAATAAAATATTTGTCCTGATGGGATTTCCCCCCCACCCCATAAACATACATGTAATCCAGAATGTTAGCTGCGCTGAACTCTTTTCCATTTTTTCTTTTTTTTAATTTAACGGGGGGGAAATTTATAGTGGTTAACAGTGGAGGCAATCTCACCAAACTGACTTTCGGCATAATTAATAGCTGTACGAACATGTATAGCCGTGCGTAATTACACAAACGTCAAACTCTATATTACTGGTCAGCTTGAAGCTTTGCATTTGACCTTCAGCTTAATTGTGGGAGGCTGTGTGGGTTTCCGGTGAATTTCGGCTTTTCACGAGAGCCTGCCACTTCATCTTGGCCGGCCCGTCCAACACCAGCCATGGAAAAAGTGAGCGTGATACCGAGGCGACTGTTTACATTGGCCGCCGATGCTGAGGTTGGGGCAAAATCTTTTTCATTGTATCTGAGAAGTTCTATTTCAGATACAATGGTGGTGCCTTGTTTTACGACCGTTTAAAATACATTTAAATAGTTCTGTGCCTCTTCATCAGATGCTCATTTTATTACAGGGGCGAAACGCCAGGGATTTGGAGGTTCTGAGGCTGGGATTCAGTAAGACTCCCGAGAAACTAGAGCTGAAACAGATATTGTAGGCATGTATTATCCTGTCGTTTCTTAATGCTGATACTTTTATTTGGCATTTTAAAAGCACATAGGAATTCTTTAGTTTCCCAAATCCCATCTTGCTCTCCTGTGAGAGAGCAGCATACACACACACACACACAAACACACATTTTTATATAAAAAAAAATGGGTCAGATGACAAAGTTTGGGGTCGGAGTTAATGCTCAGCAGTTTTTTCTAGAGCAGTGTTTAGGGTTAAGGACTTTGCTCAAGGGCCCGTCAATGATATAATTTCTCTGCAATCGCAGGATTCAAACCAGTAACCTTCTGAACACGTGTATTGACTCGTAACCCGCGGAGCCACGCACTGCCCCTATGGTTAAGACTGGCTTTGATATTCTGCTTATTTCTGCTCCAGCAAAGCCTCGTCTATGCAGGATGTTTCAATTACATTTCTGTCATTGCACTGTAGCTTGCTGGTGCAGCTGCCCAGGTGCGCCGAGTCGGCGTATGGTTCCTCCTGTAATAATTTTGTTTTTGCTTATCTGTGACACAGATGCGCTCCACTGAAACCCTTTGATTTTATGGTTTAGGGGCCGTTGTGGGTCGTGAGGGCATCATTCAGCCCTCATGAGTTATTAAACAAGGACCTGAACCACATAAATATTGTGTGGATTCTAAGTGCGACATGTGGGTCTCTTTGGCGCCCACTTCCTGTGGGAGGCAGGACTGCACTTTATTTTACACAGTCCGTGAGCATCCAGATTGGGAGTACAAAGTCTTACAAACTGATTTCAACATAACAGGCACCACTGCAGCTTGTAGTTGGTCTTTGCAAACATCCTACAGTTTCTGTTTAAAATTTTTAATAAACTACTCTCTAACATTGTGACTGCTCAATCATATGTTGTATATTGTTAAACAGTATTTCAGATACGCATACGGCATCATCGCCATTGTAAAGGATATGTCAGAATCCTTTGGGGCTTCAGACCTAGAACATTAACCGAGAACTCATGGCCAACGGCTGGTTTAAGTCTGGTGATTTTAAAAACAACATGCACTGTGCATGGCTGAAGGAAATTGTATTACATGCACCTATTACACAGAGAACTGGCCCAGAGTTTTCCGGAAAATTCAATTTTGCTTAGCTTTCTGATATGCGCTGCGTGTGCATGTCAGTCCGTGTATGAACATTAACATTCTGGATGACTGCCGACTGGTGACAGGAGTTAACATCAGCTTAAACGAACCCCCTGCTAACATTTGCTTGATGTTACATGAAAACTATGAAAAGAATTAATAATCTAAATAGAAGTCAACCTAATAAGAGAGAGTAATATGCAAACTACAAACTGCTATCCGGGGCCAAGAAAACCAAGATAAAGCTTCTCCTTTTACCTACCGGTAATGAAAAAACTGAGACCTGCTGACAGTTTTTATCGTGTAAAAAAAAAAAATAGCCATACAACAGATATTAGATATAAACCTGTTTGATGTTTGTTGTGCCACGATGGTCTGAACTTGTAGTATTGAAGGTTAAACATTTGCCAGCATGGCATTAAACTGCACGGGAAGGACAGCCGGATTGTTCTGGAAGTGTAGTCCTACTGTCGCAGCCTATTCGTCAAGTCTTCATAATAATGAGCTCGATCATTGTTGGTATTCCGACGAATGTCTAGCTGCCGTGTCAACCAACAAAATCCGATCCTTCTTCCCAAGCAGTTTATTGATTAAAGAATATTAAGATGATCTATAAATCTTAACTGATCGTGCCCTAAGGCTATTACAACCGGAAATGTTTATTTTTCCATTGCCTGAGTTTATGGGTGAGGGGTGTATTGATACAGGGTTTTTCTTGGGGATACATTTCTTGTTCCAAGAGTTACTCATCCCAGGTGTGGCTTGGGGTCCGTCGGACAGCAGCTTTATCAGATCATCCCAAGGGAACCTTTGGGAAACGAGAGAGATGTTCTTCCAAGAGCACTTCATGGTTATTCTCTCGCTCCTGCCACTACGTTGACAGGCGAGACAATAGTCTTGTATATGACTCAACTGCCTGTTATGGAGTCAAAGGAGGCCCTGTGTCAAACTTTAAGGGAGGAAGCTGCAATTAAGAGTTGAAGATGTCTGCAGCCTACCTCAGCACTCTACGAAGAGCCTGCTTTCTGTCGTTTGACTCTTCAAGTTCTGCATCGTGCTTTTTCAAATATTTTTTCCATCATTGGCAATTAGTAATGGGGCAAGAACTATGTCAGCGTTTATGTTTTGTTCAGTTTAGGGGTTAGATGCTGTCCTGGTCTCCTCTTCCCTTGTGCAAGATCAGATGAATGGCTGTTCAATGGGAATTAATGTGTTGCATTGGGTGACCAAAGCCAAGTGATCTGGATCTGCTCTCCATTGCCCGAGCTTGTCGCCTTATCTTTGGGCCCATCTGTTCCGTCCTTCGGTGTAACAGTGTTAGCCAAATCAACAAAAATATGACCGAAATGTAGACTGGGGATCTCACATCCCTGCATCTCCAAACGTTCTGTCGAATGTGAAGAGCCAAACTGATGTGTTTTTTATCAAAAATTGCTTAACTGCTTCTGTTTTTGGCTCTTCAAAAAAATTTAATGGTAATTATATCTAAGCCCAGCCATTTTTTAATCATATTTGTTCCTTTTGTGTGAACAAGGGGCCAAGTCTGTCTCATATGGTATCATAGGCTTCTGGTGGCTTCTATTAATGGCATATTTCTATACAGTTTGGATTCCAGGTATTTTTAAAAATACCTGGAATCCAACCTGTACAGCAGCCAAAAACCCCACACCATTTGGGGGGGGGGGGGAGAAAAGCACCATAGTGATTAAATTACTGTCAAAATTGTTCAAATCTTACTTGGTCTCTCCTTGGTCCACAAATCACGTAAGTCTGTAAGCTCCTCGCGTGACGTCGTTCTTCGCATTTTACAAATACTGTGTTGCCCGCTATCTCCTGGAGTTTCCAGAGTTTCTAAAGTTATCATCCCAATTCAAGATTTTCCAATATTCAAAACCTGTAGAAACTCTTGCAGCAAATAAGAAAACGATAGGTGCCACTTCTTGTTAGATGAATGGATGTTGTTAATACCTTGAACTTTCTGAAGAGTTCAAAAACCTGTTACAGTTCTGAGGCCAGATGTCTGGCCTGTAGCAACTGGGGAGATTGGTTTGTGGGAAATGAATCGATGGCCTGATTTGCTGTGTGAGGCCCTTCTACCTTAAATGTACTTCTGTTATGACAGTGTATTCTCTGCTTGCCTGAAGCAGGTTTGAGCAGAGCTTTCTTGTTTCAGTTGTTTGGCTTTCAGGCATGCCTAGCAAATGGAGTTCAAACGTCATGTGGATCTCCAGAGTAGATTTTCAAGAATTTTCAAAGTTTTCTAGGATCTTTTTTCCCCATTGAAACTCCAGCTGAATTTTTTTTCTTACCGGAAGCAGAACCATTAGAGCAAATATCCACCTGGTGCCGCATCTTTGTAGCTACTCTTTATGAGCCCTCCTCTGGGTTTTTGAAAGCTTTGGGCAGCGTGCATCGCACCCGGGCCAGCCTGGCGGGGTGTTAACAGAGCGTGCCGGGGAGTGCTGAGAGATCCCCTGTCATGCCGTGGTTCCGATGAAAGATTGCGCCATGTGCCTGTGAGAACCTGCCCTCCACCCGAGGTCTGTGGTGGTTTCACTCTCAACATGTAGATCTGGGCCTTAACCCCCACCCCTGCCCGCTTGCCTGTCTCTCCTCTTTTTGGAGATTGATATCTCCCAAGCATCTGGGGTTGATGTGATGCACATCCTGTCATTACTGCTGTCCGATAACGGAAAGTCTCCCAGTGTTATCGTTTTTGTTCCAGCCGCAGAAAAGAGTTTTACACTTTTACGATGTGCACCATGTGTTATCATGCTGAAGCTCTGCAGTTTTGTCTGCTGGGGGGTTTTTTTTCCCAGGCCCCCTCCCTCCCTTACTCCCTCCCTCCCACCACTCACTTTCTTTAGGAGAAGTCTGGCCGCAGCAGGCTCCCACAGATGGGAACTGGGGAGATTAGGGGTCAGGATTAACACCATAATTAAAAGGTCCCAACTTTTGCCTTGTGGCCCTAATCGTCTAATTGCAAACTAGTCACATGTCATTTGGGGGCGGGCAGCATCCACCGAACGTGCTCCAATCAGAACAGAGAATAGAGTCTGAGGGAACATTGCTTTAAAAAGACATTCTGTGTGGCAACACAAGTGGCCACTGCTGCTCTTCTCACCGACAAGCGCCCGTGTCAGGCGGAGGCTTATTGACAGGGGAGGTAGATGTTGTTAGCATCTCCTAAGTAACTTGCTATCGAGAGCATGCTAGGTAGACCGTCACTAAACTGTCTGAAAATGTCCTGAAAATGTGTATAAATATAATCCTTGATTCTAATCGTTATGCATGTGCAGACACAATCCATATCTTGTTGCCAATCAGTTTAGATATTGTTCTCATTTCATTGTTTTTGTTTAACCTGCTGTAATGGGATAGGATTAGATTTTCTTGATATGTATGCTAGCATGCTTCACTGGTCATTGTGAAACGACAGCTTCGTAGTGGCTAACCGCTTGCTAATATCGAATACGCTGCTTTACAAGATTATATATGGCTAGTTAAACTTCAGCAAGCTGCTAAAGAAAACCTTTTTGTATATTTGTCCAATCCTGTGTGTCAACGTCTCGCTAAGTCTTGCTCTGCGTCAGGTTCTGCTTCCTGTTGTTGAGAACCGTAAAGGTGTCTAACCAGTATGATCCGGTTTCTAGTGGATTGGGTCTGAGGTAATGGGTGAGAAAAGCCCCACACCTTGAAGATCCCTACATGTTTGCTCACACCTCTGTGGTTCTTGGCCCATGCTGGGCTTCTCACCTCTCCCACACCCCGTGCACCCCTCAGGACGAGGGACTATGGCGCGATCCGCCGTGGCGGTTTGTCACCTCTGACTTGTTACCTTTCACGTCTGCCTGGGCACTTGGGTAAGCGTTCCTCCCTTGCTGACCAGCGTCTGGGGGAATGTTGAGGTAGTTGCCAGCTTTCCGGAAGGTGACGTCCTAAAGATGGTATGTGTCGATGTCACTTTTCCACTAGAACACGCCCCCTTAGAGTGGCAAAATTTCCTGCGACATGACTGATTTTAGTTGGCGAAACTGCAAAACATGATCTGCTTAAATTCAAGGCAGCTGGACTCGACAGGGATCTGTACAACTTACCAAAGGATCAGTGGACCTTAGATATTAATATGTTGTCAGTAACTGGGTTTCCTGACAATGTATTTTTGTAGAAACTTTTAAAATTATCTGACTGTCTGAACTTCCTTGGAAAAGTGGGTTTATCTAACTATCACCCACTTTGCTTTTAGAACACAAGACTCATCACTATGGATGTTTAATTAATGTTGACAAAAACTCAGAATTACTCCGAACATAAATGAATGACGCTAAATATATTTAATTGAATAGTCAATACAGTACATAACTTAAGGTATAATATTACCCAAAAATCTAACAGAACTGACACAAACTGACAGCTGCAAATCCACATTTCAGAGTCTAGGTTCCAGTCATTTCTGTGGATTGCAGCGATCCGTTTGCTTCTCTATTCTTTAGCTTTCAGCAGTCTGTTTCTTAAATCGATTTGCACAATCAGTCACAAAACAGCCCCTTCCAATTTTAGATGTGTTTTCACGGCATTCAAGCTGAACTTGAGTGCTACTGTGGTATCATGTGCATGCTCTCTCTAGGTATATGTAATTGGAAGTTTAAAAAAATATTTTCCCTGCTATGTGATTGCCTTTTAATTTAATATTTTATTGAGCGAAGTGTGGTATTTCCAAAGAAAGCATCAATTGATGACCACATCGGCATTAATACCTGTATTTCAGGGTAGAGGTTCTTGAACAGAGAGGTGCTGTAGATATCAGGCTTTACATGCCAAAATAAATAGCTTTGCGTACATTAATAATGTTTACCTTCAGAGTCAAGATAGATTCTTCCAGGAGGATGGTTTGTTTCGTGGAATAGTCTGGGTTACTTAATCCAGATGTAACTGCTCACATTACCCTGAGTTCAGCAGTTCAGCAGCAAAATAATACCATCAGATGTGGAGCCAGCGCTCTGGAAGAGGGGCAGTGACCAGTCAGCTCTTGTTTATCCAGTCCCTTTAAATGAGACACATCTGTACAGGGGCATGCTGGTTATGCACGGCAAGGGAACGTCTTCATTTTTGATGACCATGATGCCTTTTTTTGCCATTTGCCCAAGAATGAGTGCAGATACATTGGAATGCTACTTTTTGGCTTATCCCATCATGCTCTCTTTTGAGACACACAGACACATGAGTAAAGCTTGGGGCCCGAGGGCTGGGCCGGGCCATTTACCCCGCTTCCCTGGAGCATTTTGGCACATTAGGCTCAGGTGCCCAGCTGCCACTTGCTGTAAGCAGGGATATCCTCCCCAGGATTCAAATGGCAGATTGCAAACGGGACCAGCAAACATACAACCCTGGAAAAAAAATTCCAGACCACTCTATATTTTTAAACAGATTTGCATTTGTAAATCCTGGTTCTAGCAGAAGGCTATGCTACGCAGCAGGTTGCTTCCAGGTTCAAAATTTCTAAGCAGCAGTACACAAGAATAAGGTGAAACAGGAGACCCTGGGAACGACCAGAAACTAGCCAGGGCGGAAGCGACTTTCTAATGTCAGAGATGACTGTTAACTTATCCGACAGTTACCCATGAATCGTAGGATAACATGAAGTGACCTTCAAAAGGAATGGGAAATATTAAGTGCAGGTGTGAAGTGCACTGCTAGCACAGTTCGTATCAGGCTCCTACTGTAGAAGCAGGACTAAAGTCCCATAATGCATTGAAGAAGACCTTTATTAATGAGAAACAGAAAAACAAGGTGGCATTTTGCAAAAAAAATAATATTTATTCACAGATGCACACTCATATATTGAGAAATGAGTGAAACAAAAAATGTTGTGGTCTCTGCATTTTTTCCCAGAGCTGTATTAGGATGAGGGAAGGCTGTGGAGGACAGTATCTGCAGGCCAGCTTTTGACCCGTCTCTCCGACCCGGTCTCCCCCCTTCCAGGTAACTTCCTGGAGTTCCTGGAACCGGTCAACAACATCACAATGCTCCAGGGACAAACGGCTACCCTACACTGCAAAGTGCTGGGCAACCCCAAGCCCAACATCAAGTGGCTGAAGAACGACGCGCCTGTGGTCCAGGAACAGGGCCGCATCTCAATCCGCAAGACCGAGTCGGGCTCCAAGCTACGCATCCAGGACCTGGACACCACTGACACGGGATACTACCAGTGTGTGGCCTCCAACAGCATCAAAGTTATCTCTGCCACGGGGGTGCTCTACGTCCGCCTTGGTAAGGACAGAAAACTTCATATCTCTGTCTGTTTATGCTTTTCCCAGAATTCCCACAAACCCATGTGTTTTTTCTGTTAGGTTTTCAATGAGTTAAACAGAAACAAACTTCGGGGTTTAGGTCTGCAGAAACCGAAAGCCAAACAGCCTCTTGGTCGAATATGTACGTTTAGAGCTGCTTTTCGCCCTTGTTGCAGTAGATTTTTCTGCAGCCTTACCTGCTCCATGGTTCAACCAGAATCCTTAGCACCATCTATCGCACTTCGACTTCCATGTCGACTAGATTCTGGTCATCAAATGAATCATAAGCTTTGTTATAACGGGGATATGCTCCCCCCCCCCAGCTAGTGGTCATAGAGAAGAATTGTGGTATTCACCATTGCAGGCGTGTTTTTATAAAAACCAGTTATACTCCATCAATGAGCTCGTATTTTCTTTCCTACCCGTCTTTGCTGCTATTTGAGAAAATCACGGCCGCCAACGGAACGGGACAGGGGCTGTTTCAGTGTTTAGTGTCGTCATTTGCAGAAGTGTGTGTTTTTCACTATTGATTTATTGAAGGCTACCGGTATAAATCTTCACCCCCCTCCAGAACAGGCTGCCTTATTTCAGCAGAAGCAAATCTCAGTAGGTTTTTACAACGATAATAATTACCAATTTCATCGTTTAAAAGTAGTTATATCCTGTGACTAAACATTGCATTTAAACATTTATCAGTTTTTTTTCTTTATCTTTTTTTCAAGAATCTGCAGATTTATTGTCCACTTTGTCACTTGACAGATTTTCTCATTAAGTGCAGCGTTCACATTGGCAGAATCACTCAGTAATAACTCCCCAAAATCATGGTACAGGAGACAATCTACAAAACAACTTTTTGTTTTCTGAAACATCACCAGATAAGCTAGAAGCTTCTGGATAGACTTGGGAGCCCGCCTGTTGGAGCTGGTCCAGTGGCTGTCCGTTCTACTATGTGGCCAAGTAATGGCGTGGTGTGTGAGGGATTTGGGGTCCAATCTGAGATGGGCCCGGTTCTGCTCTGTAACTCTGCTCCAGATCATCCTGCTTGCCAGCTGCCCAGTGAAAAGGCTTGTCGTTTGCTCAACTAAAGTCACTTTATCTGGGGCCCATTAGACTCTTCACTTGTTCCCAAGGGTGCTTTGATGCAGTATCTCTCAACCCGGGCCTCAGGGGTGCCCCGACAGTCCATGTTCTTGCTCCCTCCAATCCCCTGGTGACAAAAAAGTTGTCTGTCTGGGGGTCCCTGAGGACTGTGTTGGGGCAAAAAAAACTGATTTAATGCACGTGCTTACCCAGCTTGAAACCCCAGGGCCTCTGCTCCCCCCTGTACCCCCCCTGGTTGGATAACTACACCATCATAGAAAGTAGTACGGGGACCTCTGGCAACTCAATAGCCCTGACTCTGCTTGTTCCAATCAAAATTAAGTACCTGAGTCACAGTTTTCACCATGATAACACCACTCTAAATGAATCTGATCTCTCTGCAATAGCATGTCTTTACCCCAGGGGGGGCGCCAAGTGAGGGGAGGGTCGAGTGCCATGACAAGGTCGCCTTTCATATTTCAGAAAAGCGTTAATGACACTAAGCCCCCGCTCTGAGAATCTGTCGCCCTAATCCCCGCGCATAGTTATTTAGACTGTAATTATGTGCTTAGAAATGAAATGTTAGGCCACTGGAGTCAGACCGACAGAGTGGCAGCGCTGTGCGCGATTCACCGCTCCTTTCTTCACATATGAAACACGCTCTCTCTCTCTTTCCTTCCCCAGGGCAATCGCCAACACATGGACCAGATGACCCGTAAGTAGAGAGTGTGTGTGTGTGTGTGTGTGTGTGTGTCTGTCTGTCTGTCTCTCTCTCTCTCTCGTTCTCTCTCTCTCTCTCCCTCTCTGCTCTTTTGACATTGTCATTTAACCAATTAGGGCAATTAGTGCAATTTACAAAAAGTCCCCAATCAGGAGGTTTTGCTAAAATTCTCATTCCAGCTTAACGGCTTTATGGATTAACGGAGAGCTGGGAAAACTCAGACATGCTGAGGGAAACAATCAATAAAACCTTTTAAATGTAACAATTATTAATGACTAATTGAAGCAGTGAACGCCTTCATAAACTCTGCCAAAAGTTCATAGCTAGTATTAACGCTGTATTATACGCAATTATAATTAACTGAGTACAAATAGAAAATGGTTTAAAAATGCTGTTGTTGGTACTTCTCCAGATTGCAGAGATAAAGTACTGATCGTAGGATAGGGACATTTTTTTCCAGGTCGTGTTTAACTTAAAGACTTACACAAACACTGCCGCTGTGTGTTCTGAGACATGATGTATCGCTTACACTTCAAGTTATCGTAATCGCCTCCCATGACTGGCCAGTTGTGGGCACAGGTCTGCTGCTCGTGAATGGGTCGTTAACAGTGCTTTTCTTGCTAAGTAGAGCCCGTTATTGACCTCTTACCATTGTCTGTTTATAGTTCTGGGGGTTTACGAAATAGTTTAGGCTAAGTTCCTTACTCAGGGGTACATCAGCATTGATCCTTGAGCTCGATTTGTTGTCTGGCCCCTGGAAAGTCTTGAATTTGCGAGTGAGATACTGGTGGGATTTTACAGTTGGTCAGTAATGAACACTGTAGGTTCACGTGCGGTGAGAGTGTGGCTCTGTATTTTTCTTGGAAGTGTTTGTTCCCAGAGCTGTGTTGTGTTTCAGGGTCGCTGCTGTTGCCATGATCTTCTCTGCCTTCTTGTGCTTGCCAATAAACAATCATGTTTAATGTAAGGATAGAGTTTAAAGTTAAATACTGATGAATGCCAAACTGTCTATGCTACAGCTAATGACAGCTAATAATAAAGAACATAAGTCATCAGGGTTTGGACCCGATTTACTGTTTATAGACTCTAAATTTTCAAATTAAGTTTTAACGTAGTAACGCTGTGCTGTTATTACACAATTTCTGTCTGACGTATGTTTATCACATAACATGCATCTGCAGTCTGGCACTTCAGGAGCTCCAGGTGCTTCCTAAGGCTTGCATCTCTTCTCCTATTGCACCTCTGTGGTCCTCACCTCCTGTATCTTCTTGCACCTGGAACTAAAGGCCTTCCAAGGGTTCCTTTGTCCCTTCTGGGCTCTGTCCCTTTCCGGAAGATAACATAGAATTT